>VDFB02000002.1:96602936-96683732 GCA_007258455.2 Sequoia sempervirens | reverse complement strand
AGAGGGTTGAGGGATTAGGGTAGAGAGTTTACTAATTGGGTTTAAGGGTTGAGGGTTTAACGTTGAGAGTAGAGGATTGAGGGTATAGGGTTGGGGGATTAGGGTTGAGGGTCCAATGTAAATGGTAGAGGGTATAGGGGTTGAGGGTTGAGGGTTTAAGGATTGAGGGTGACCGAAGGATTAAGGGTTGAGGGGTGAGAATTGAGGGTTGGGTGTTTAATGTATAGGGTAGAGGGTAGAGGGTAGAAGGTTCAAGGGTTGAGGGTTTAATGTTGAGGGTAGAGGATTGAGGGTATAGGGTTGGGGGATTAGGATTGAGGTTCTAATGTATAGGGTAGAGGTTATAGGGGTTGAGGCATTAGGTTTTAAGGGTTGAGGGATTAGGGTAGAGAGTTTACTAAGTGGGTTTAAGGGTTTAAGGGTTGAGGGATTAGGGTTGAGGGTAGAGGGTTTAAGGGTTGCAGGTTTAGGGTTTAGGGTTGAGTGTTTAAGGGTTTATAGGGAAGATGATAGAGGGTTGAGGGTTTAAGATTGAGGATAGATGATTGAGGGTATAGGGTTAGGGGATTAGGGTTGACGGTCCAATGTATAGGGTAGAGGGTATAGGGGTTGAGGTATTAGGGTTTAAGGGTTGAGGGATTAGGGTAGAGAGCTTACTAAGTGGGTTTAAGGGTTTAAGGATTGAGGGTTTAAGTTTGAGGGTAGAGGATTGAGCATATAGGGTTGGGGGATTAGGGTTGAGGTTCTGATGTATAGGGTATAGGGTATAGGGGTTGAGGGATTAGGGTTTAAGGGTTGAGGGATTAAGGGTCAAGAGGGTTGATGGATTAGGGTAGAGAGTTTACTAAGTGGGTTTAAGGGTTTAAGGTTGAGGGTAGAGGATTGAGGGTATAGGGTTGGAGGATCAGGGTTGAGGGTCCAATGTATAGGGTAGATGGTATAGGGGTTGAGGGATTAGGGTTTAAGGGTTGAGGGATTAAGGTCAAGGCTGAGGGGTTGAGGCAGAGAGGGGGTTAAGGGTTTACATGAGGTCAAGGTAATGAGGTAACAAGGCAGAGGATTGATGGTATAGGGTTGGGGTATTGGGGTTGAGGGTCCAATGTACAGGGTAGAGGGTATAGGGGTTGAGGGATTAGGGTTTAAGGGTTGAGGGATTAAGTGTCAAGAGGGTTGAGGGATTAGGGTAGAGGGTAGAGGGTAGAAGGTTTAAGGGTGTAGGGTTTAAGGGTTTAGGGTGGAAGGGTTGAGGGTTTAGGGTTTATGGTTGAGTGATTAAGGGTTTATAGGGTAGAGGGTAGAGGGTTTAAGGGTTAAGGGTTTAAGGTTAAGGGTAGAAGATTGACGGATTAGGGTTGAGGGTCCAATGTATAAGGTAGAGGATATAGGGGTTGAGGGATTAGGGTTTAAGGGTTGAGGGCGTAGACATCCAAATTTGACCACTCCCATATGGCCAAATCCACCTCTTTTATCTTCCTATTTCATTAATATTAATTAATTTAATTAATATTTCCCCTTTCCTTAAGGTTCCTGAAGTATTTAATTTCATAATTAAATACTTTTCCTTTCATCCTTTCTCTAAATTAAATAAATACATAAATTTATTTAATTTGGTCATTTATCTTTTTGGAATTTAAATTAATTTTAAATTCCTCTTTTTCTCTCTCCTTGTCACATCCTCTATAACCCTTTCCTAATCTGGATTAGTTTAATTAATCCATGATTAGGATGTGCACACCTTTAATTAGGATTAATGTCACATCCTCCATATTTGTCAACTTGCCTCTAATCCATCATTAATCTTCTAATCACCTGTTTGCACAACTTTAATCTAATCACATGCCATCTTTGGCATGTCCTCTAAGTCAACCTTTCATAAGTGCTTTCCTTTTTGAGCATTGACCTCTTCCCCATGTGAATTTAAAATTCACATTTATTTATTCAATGCATTTCTCTTCTCCATGCAAGTTGTTGGGAAATTTTAAATTCCCTCACTTGTCACATTAGTCACATGGGACAAGGACTTCCTTTATAAGAACCTTGTCTTATCCACAAGGTACTTCTCATCATGTGAATTTAAAATCCACATTTATTCTTCCAACCACTTATCCCTTCCAATCATGTGAATTTAAAATTCACATTTACTCCCCCAACAAATTCTCTCATCCCCATGATGATAAGAGAGGACTTTCTAAAATTTCTCACTTGTCAGTGCCATCACCCTCATATGGGGACAAGAACTTCTTTTTTAAGCATATCTTCCTCTAATCCCAAGGTACTTGCAAGTACCTCCACCTCACATGTCTCTTTTCCAATTCACTTGTCCTTGTGACATCTCATCCTCCACATGGCAAGATGTGAGGACTTGTGAGTCTTCAACTCACCACACACCTTCATCTTGCCCATGTTGGAAAAATATTGACCATCCATTTCTCTAGAGATTTTTCCCTTAAAATACAAGATTTTCTTTCAATTCATTCATTCATCACATTTTTAATTCAAGCTCAAGCTCTCCAACTTTCATGTTCGCATATCCTCCATTGTTGCATGCTTCAAGCTCTCACCACTTGCATTTGCATTCATCTATCAAAATACCCAAATAGCTCATTGCATTCATCATCTAATCTAGATCATTTTGCATCCATTTTTAGTCTATTTTCAATCAAGGAGCACACATTCATCAACTATCAAAAGGCCAGCCAAGGAGATCAACTCACACAAGGCATAAATCTGGTTTTTCATCTTTCTTTGTTTGAGTTCAACTTAGGCTAATCATTGAGGTGTTGAAGTGTTGTTTCTTCCTTTTGCATTCTATTTTGTATATTTTTGGACAATAAAATAACGTTGCTCACATTTCTGGCATGCCTGGTGGGACCCACAAATGAGTCTTTTGCTCTCAAGTTTGTTGTTGTTTGATATTTTGTAGGTTCAGGTTACATAGAGGTGACTCTGCAACAGACAGGGGCGACCCTGCCCTGAACATGGGTGACCTTGCCCTAGGATAGGCAAACCTGCCCCAAGACAGGTGAACCTAACTTGAACAGAGGTAATTGTGCCCTTGTAAAATCACCTATATGAGAAATAACAACAAAATTTCCTCCCTGCCTTGAATAGGGGTGAACTTGCCCTGAACAGGGGCCAACCGACCCTAAACAGGGGCGATCCTAACCCAAACAGAGGCGTCTATGAGTTAAAAACAGTGACATAACTTCATTTCCAGAGTTTTTTTTGTTGTTTTGATTAATACTGACCCCTTAACTTGTCCTGTTGGTGATTGTGTTAGTTTTTACTAACATTTTTGTAACTATTTCACATTTAACGAAGATCAGAGATTAAAACTTCTAACATGTTTGTTGCAGGACGAATGGGCAAAGTGTATTAGTTAGTTAGTTTGTATTTTTCTTTTCTTACTAGCTAGGCACATAGTTTTAAGTAGGGAGGTTCAATATATTGTGTGCTTTGTTTGTAAAGTAAGCTATTAACGTATCCAATCCTCTTGCACCATTTGGCAATTCTGGGTGAAGAGAAATCATAGCTTACTTAATCCTTTTTGTTACCTAAGGGGCATTGCATCATTCAAGCTTTCCCCTTGTAACTGTGTGAGCCTAGCGAGTAGCCAAAAATGGTTAGTGTTCTCTTTTTAACTTGCTTAGGGATTTCATCACCCCAAGGGATGATCCCAACCACGTGTACTGGCAGGGTATATAAAGGGGGGAGAGCCAAAGTTGTACTCCAATCCAGTCACATTGCGTTTGGCGGAGTGTCGAAGCTAGGGTGATACCTAGATAAGATGTGAAGAGTTGGTCCGAGCCTTCAGTACCTCGATGGGGTTCCCAACTCACACCTATGATGGACTGGTGTTCATGATTGTGCCTCATGTACCGAGCGTATATCAAGGAATCCCTAGTTTTCCTTGTTTAGCCTAGTTAGAGGACCGTGTTGGTCATACCCTTTTCACTAATCTTAGGATTGTGTTGTTTGAACTATATTTTTTGTGTGAAACCAATGAATTTTTGTTCAACCAGGTCAGTCTTACCATATGCTTATTGTTTGTTGTGTTTTTGGTCCTTTTCCATAGTCGTTTTGCCTAAGTCAAGTGTAGGTTTGTTGACAGAGGTGACCTCGCCCTGAATAGGGGTGACCCTGCCCTTAACAAGGGCGGCCATTCCCTCAATAGGGGCGAACTTGACTTCTATCTCAATCATTTCTCAGCCTGTTTATGTCATAATTGGCCATCTTTTACTGAATAGGTGACCCTACCCTAAATAGAGGCGATTCTGCCCTTTGCCTAAGTCACTATTAGTTAAACAACCCATCAAATTTTCCTGTTTAATCAAGAGGGGCGACCCCAACCTTAAGTTTGGAAACCTTGCCCCATACTTGGGCGATTTTTCACTCTAAATAGTCAGTCCAGCCTCCCATTCAGTCATTCTGTCAGTTTGTTCCCTCGTTCCGAGCATTTGTTTAGCCGTTCCGAGCATTTGTTCCTCGTTCCGTGCATTTGTTTGCCCATTCCAAGCCTCCATTTCCCCATTTCGAGTATTTGTTTTCCTATTCTGAACATTTGTTTCCTCGTTCTGAGCATCCATTTCCTCATTTCGAGTATCTGTTTGCCCATTCTAAGCATCTGTTTCCTCATTTTGAGCATCCATTTCCTCATTCTGAGCATCCATTTCCTCGTTCCGAGCATCTGTTTCCTTGTTCTGAGTGTCCATTGGCCCATTCCGAGCATTCGTTTTCCCATTCTGAGTGTTTGTTTTCCTGTTTCAATACCTTGTTTTCCTATTTCAAAGTTCTTTTAGTCCATTTCATTAGTCTGTTTGACCATTTGCTGATATAGACAAGACAAGAAACTAGTTGGGTGACCTTGACCTTGAGATAGGAGACCTTGAATTTCAGATAGGTGACCTTGAACTTAAGTTAGGTGACCTTGACCTTGAGTTGGGCGACCCTGACCTTTAGATAGGCGACCTTGGTCTTCAAATAGGTGACCCTGACCTTTAGATAGGCGACCTTGCACCATAGTTGGGCGATCCTGCACCTTAGTTGTGCAACTTTGCACTATTATCCAACCATTCACCTTCTTCCATTCACCAATAATTTGCATATGCATTCTTCAAAGGTCATTCATTCATCATCCGAATCATATAGGTACATCACAAAGCATCTCTAGATTACATATCCCCCATCATTTTCTCAATCCAAATCCTTTGAACTTTTCCTGAAGTTATTATCCAAATTGACCTAGGTGTCTAAAATCGATCGTCATCCTACAACATCTGCTTAGGATCATCATCCATCCTGATTCAGTCATCATCATTCGGCTCAATCAATCCACTTCCATCTCAAGTTGTATTCAGTGCTACAATCATCTATCTATCCTTAATCCAATCAATCAACACCTTAGGTCACCTAGGGTGATTTCTAAACTTGGTTTAGAATCCGTTCTATCATCTTATCTCATCCATTATCCAATCTTACCAATCATTTCATCAATCAATCTTATCCAATCTAATCCTTATCCAATCATCCAATTTGTCAATCTTATCCAAAATCATCCTTATCCAATCATCCAATCAATTAATCCTTTATCCAATCTAATCAATCCTTCAATCGTCATTTAGGTCATCTCTACATTGCATCTTAGAGTTTAACCACATCTTAGCTCACCTAGTAGTTTTTCACTTTCATGCCCATTCAGACTTGATCACAAGCCAAGAAACAAATGGCTGAACAACAAGCCCAATGTTCCCACATGAATATCCCTCAGGATCGCAACAACACTACAAACATCACACAAGACCATAATAACGGTGCAAATATCCCTCAAGATCCCAATAATGATGCATCATCATAGTCCAATACCGACATCCAAAACACCTCACCACTTGAAGATGAGAACATGATCAATCAACCTAAAGTCATTGTTGGCGAATACCTAAGCAATCCTGCTAATGTTCAGATGACAGATCACCTCCTCAATGAGCATGGGGATAAGATTATCACTACTCTGATCATGAAAGGAGTGAAACCACTGCCTGATTTCAATATGTCAAAGTATACAGGCACCTAGTCCCTTCCTGCATCACAAAATCCACAAACCTCACAAAATATTTTGGGAAATTTGTATGTTCTCGAAGGTGCACCTATAGATAATTGGTATCATCCTGAGTTCGGCAATGTTGTGATGCACCAAGTCACCAGTTATCCTCACCTCCCATCTGTTGCCTCAATGACACCACCTAATCCTAATGACCCCTATGCCTATGGAATGCCACAAAACATTATGTCCACTCCACCACTCCCACCTCAACATCCTAGTCAACCACCTGTCAACGCCGGGGGCACTCCAATCCTTGCATTGATGCCACCTCTAGGATCTACACTTGCTGGCAATCTACCACCACCACCTCATGGTAATATCCCTACATTTTAGTAGCCTCTTGTTAATCCTCATCAATCCACTGTAATGCAAGCACCACCACAACACACTACTATCCCCTCACAAGTACCGCCACAACATACTACTACTGTTATTGTTTCATCTCAGCCACCTCATCAATAACCTCCACAAAAAATGTCATAATCCCACAACAAAATGTTACCATTCCGTAACAAAACATTCTGATTCCTTAGTAGCACACTATCGTTCCTACGCAACCTCCACATCAAGTCATGCAAATTGCATCGCAGTTGCTACAACTACCCCATGGAGCTTCTAGAGCGGTCCCACAACATCACATCCCATCTCTCCCACTTTATTAGCGACTACCACAACAACAACAACCACCCCAAGATACGTGCATTCTTATGCAGATGCAACGCAATCCTCTCACACAATATCTCTACCATCCGTCTAGCATGTACACCGCTTATGCTACTACATCCAATCCTAATGAAAATATCCATGCGACCTCTCAGAATCCACCGCGGACTCAACCACCACTTTACACTAATCCTCCACAATGAGATAAAAAACCATACCAACAGTCATCTAACCTACAACCACCTCCATACATCACACAACAACCCAACGTTTCATACAATTACCAATCCAATCCATACTACACTCAACAACAACATTCATACCAACAAGGTACTTCATCCATGTCCTATACACAACAATATCTACCTTATCAACAGGGTGCTCAATCCACCACCTACTATCAACAACCACTGCCTTAATAGCAAGGGGCTTCCACGTCATCATACTATCAAGCTGCTACACAATACCAACAGGGTACTATATCCCCTTCATACTATCAACAACAACCACCGTACCAACAAGTAGCTTCAACCACTTATGATCAAAATCCATCATATCCTCCCTACGTCAATCCACAATCCACTTATGCCAATCAATACTAGAAAACACCTCCATATACACCTTAGCCCACTTATGATCCAGTTACTTCGGCACCATCTTCATCATATCAGCAGTATCCTCCACGCAATCAGCCTAATCTATCCAATCTGAATCCTGCAACACCTATCAATAAAGATTTGGAAGAAGTCAAAGTTGAGTTAAAGGACTTACAAGCAAGGACCGAAAAACAATCATTCAAGTTTGAGGATATTTGTCCTTACTTGTTTGATCCTTCAATCTCATTAGTTCCTTTCTTGAAGCATTTTGAAATGCCAAAATTCGATAAGTATAAAGGAACCAAAGATCCCAAGGCTCACCTTGAAGATTTTTACACCCACTGTCAAGAATTCATGCATAATGACAATTATCTCATGAGATTATTTCCTAGGAGTTTACAGGGAATAGCTCTTCACTGGTTCATGGGTCTCGAGAAGGGATCTATCAAATCCTTTGCACAACTTTCAAAAGAGTTTGTCTCCCACTTCTCCTTTAATCTGGAGAAGGATATCGACACGTTAGATCTCCTAAAAGAAAATCAATGTGAGGGAAAAAATTTTATGAGCTATCTTCAAAGATAGCGAGCCCTAGCGAGTTGCATGAAATCCCCGCTAAGGGAAAAGGATATGGTTACCTTATTCATTGAAAACTCTCATCCAGATATGGCTCACAACTTCAGACTCCACTGTATCAGAACCTTTGCAGCAATAGTGGAGAAAGGTCCTATTCTTGAGAGGGCCCTTATCGCCAAAGGGCTAGTCAAAATCTTTAACTCTGATAAAGAGAAGTCATATGGGGATAAGCCTCATTATTGGAACAAAAACAAAAATGTTGTCAATGATGGTGTCACTGACACCAAACATGTCCAAGTAGCCAATGCTTCCCAGAAGCCACAATATCCTCCTCAGCAGTCAAACCCTCATGCTATATCAGTGCCACAAGGGGCACCTTGTCCCAACCAACAATCCAATCAGAATAACCAAGGGAATCCAAACACCAATTCAATTAACTAGGGGAACCCCTAAGTGTCATGTTTAATAGGCTTCTTCAAGCCAATTACTTGATTACATATCCTATGACCAAGTAACCAGATGAATCTAAACCTAAACCAACCTAGTTTAAAGAAAATTAATATTGTGAGTTCCACAAGATTAAAGGGCATACATTGAACAAGTGTCAAAGTTTGAAAACGTGCATCTAGGATCTCATAAATCGGGGTGACATACATGTGGATGCCAACATGACACCTTCATCCAATGCTTAATTGAAAATATATCAAAATGCTTTCCCTAAGCATAACCAAGATCCTAGCACATCAAAATCAAACCCAAGACCTAGCAATAACAATAATCAGAATAACAACACCAACAAAATCACTTACAAAAATGTGCCACTTAACTATGAAGGTCTCATCATGCACATCGAACAAGTGGAACCACATGTATCTATGATACGCGTAAAAGGAAAGGATCCATAATGTGTTGTTACCACCCATCAAACTCGCATCACAGTCCTTGGAGCCTCCGCATCCACCCAGCCCCAACCTGTGAGTTCTCAATACAACATTCTTGACCATCTGGGAAAGACTTCGGCATAGATATCCATTCTGGACTTGCTCAAGTCTTGTCATGCACACCAAGAAATCCTAAATAAGGCTTTACGGGACACCCAAGTTCCTAATGACATAGACCCTACCCAATTTCAAGCATTGGTAGGGCACCTCTCTGCCACCTTCAACTAGGTTTCAACCAAAACGACATGCCCTACATTGACTCTAATCATAACCGTCCCCTCTGTCTAGAGGTCCTGGTAAATCGTCATAAAGTAAAGAGGGTCTTCATAGATAATTGTTCTTCCTTGAACCTTTGTACATTGAAATTCATAAAATAGGTGGGATACATCCATCTTGATTTAAATAATCAGGTCATCATAATCAAGGCGTATGATAATGCAAAGCGTGATTATGAAGGAACAATATGTCTTCTAATCTAGGTTGGTCAGTTGTGCAATACACTACTTGTCATGTCCTTGATCTTGAACTCCCCTATAACCTCCTCCTCGACCGTCCATGGATTCATGCCATGCAAGCTGTTCCATCCATGTACCATCAATGTCTAAAATTTCCATTAAATGGGGTAGAAGTTACCATACATGCGGATCCCCAACCATTTGAATATTGTCGCGCATTAGAAGCTTCTTTTCCCCATTCCCACTATTATCCTGGAGTGGAAATGGGACCGCCATAGACATCATCATCACACTCATCTACCACCGCACTAGCCACCACTTCATCCACTCCATCATCAACATCTGATTCCACCCTTACTAAAGTTCAGATCATTAACAAGGGATGTGGTGAATATGAAATGTGCACAACTTTGAACGTGGCAACTATGCCACCCTCACCACACACATATGGCCAACCTTCTCACTCTACACCTAAACCAGAAGACAAGATTATCACTTTGAGCTCCAAGAACGTGGGAACTAGTACTTACCGCTCTCCTGGGTTAAGACAAGATACACTATAAGATGACATAAGCTAATGGGTCTACCGGGAGGAACCTAACCCCTCTCCTCGTTTGAAAGAATATTTCTAGGAGAACTATCCTTGGCCCTCTAAGTTTGTGGAGAGTACAATTATCATGGGGGAGGCCTTGGCCTCAAAGAGCAAGGAAGGAAACACCATATTGAGGCTACAATAAGACCAAGGTACTCGGGCTTGGGTCATGACACCAAACAAAAGGGATCTATAGCATCATCTAGTGCCTCTAACAACGTCAGTGAAAGCAACAGTCTCCTTGAAGAAATACCAAAGGAGGAATCCATCATATACACATACGATGATGTAGATCACACTGAATTTTCTTCCATGTTTGATTGCTTATACATCTGCACCATTAGCCTATCCCTTCAACATCCTGAACTCATAGATTGGGACCTACATGGTAGCGCACCTATCAACACCTTTCCCTCAGTAGATCAGTATGTACATCTTATGGGATTGGGGGAAGATGAACACCCTAATCGCAAAAGTAAAAAGAAGCAAAATAAAAAAAGGTCACCTAACGAAAACCTCTCTGAGACGCTTCTTGACTTAGAAAAAGTAAAAACAAAGGGTGTATGTGATAGCGAAAACCTCAATGAGGTGCTAGAAGATGGGGATGTTCATCTTCCCCATGTAGGGACTTAGTTTTTTGAACGATCATCCATCTTGATAGAAGACACATAGGAAATAAATTTGGGAACTGAAGAGGATGCCAAAATCACATATGTAGGCAAAGCACTATTAGAGAAAGAATATTCTACCATCACCAAGCTTCTCAAAGAAGGCATCATCAATTTCACATGGAAATATTTAGACATGCCAGGGCTTGATCCTACCTTAGTAGTACATCATCTGGACATGTTTCCTGATGCCAAACCTATCAATGAAAAGCTCTGGAAAATGCACCCCCAATTGTCTCTACTGGTTAAGAAAGAATTGGAGAAGTTGTTGGACGTTGGATTCATAAGACCCATTGACTATTTGGAATGGATCTCAAATGTAGTGCCAGTAGCCAAACCAAATGACACTACTAGAGTATGTACAGACATCCGTGACCTCAACAAGGCTTATCCCAAAGATGATTTTCCTTTGCCAAACATAGACATTTTGGGTGACCTCATTGCGGGACACGAGATGCTTTCCCTCATGGATGGCTTCTCTGGATACAATCAGATCATAATTGCACCTGAAGACCAGCATAAAAAAACTTTCATCACACCATGGGGCACCTTCTATTATAATGTTATGCCCTTTGGCCTTAAAAATGCAGGAGCAACCTATCAACGAGCTATGACTGTTATCTTCCATGACCTCATCCACATCATAATGGAAGATTATGTTGATGATCTACTAGGAAAATAAAGAATAAGGGAAGAACATCCTGTGATACTCAAGAATATCTTTGAGTGTCTAGAGCAGTATAAGCTAAGGCTAAATCCTAAGAAATGTGTATTTGGAGTTACATCAGGAAAACTACTGGGTTTCATTGTCTCCGAAAGAGGTATAGAAGTCGATCCAACGAAAATCAAAAAAATTGTGGATATGCCTCCGCCACACAATCTCAAATAGTTAAGAATCCTATAGGGTAAGTTACAATCTATTCGGTGGTTCATTGCTCAATTACCTGACAAGTGCCAATCATTTTCTCATCTCCTGAAGAAAGATACTTCCTTTAAGTGGAATCAACAGTGTCAACTCAACTTTGACAATATCTAAGAGTATTTGGTTCACCCATCAATCCTTATGCCACCAATTCCTGGTAGACCACTCCTATTGTATATTTCTGCTACTTCAATGGCACTAGGGGAATTTTTGGCACATCATGACGAGTAATCAAAGGAAAGAGAAATCTACTACATTAGTTGGACCCTTGTGGGATATGAGCTTAATTATTCCCCAATGGAAAAAGCTTTCCTAGCCGTGGTTTTTAGTTCGCAAAAGATTTGACATTATATGCTTAGCCACCCAGTGAAGCTCATCTCCAAGGTTGATCCACTCAAATACCTGTTATCAATAATAACTAATTGGTCGCATGGCTAAGTGGGTCATGCTGTTAAGTGAATTTGATATAGAATATGTGGATCAAAAATCTATTAAAGGACAAGTGATAGCTGATCAGTTGGAAGATGCTCCCTTGGTGGATGCCTATCCTCTGACAACAAAATTTCTTGATGAAAAGATCTTCGCAGTAACAGAAGTGGCCACATGGACACTGTACTTTGATGGGTCATACACACACAATGGTTCGAGGGTAGGAATCTTGCTCGTCACCCCCCAGGGTGATTATATACCAAAATCATTTAGATTGGCATTCCCATGCACAAATAATATAGCTGAATATGAAGCTCTTCTTACTGGCCTCAAAATTGCAATCCAATGACATATCAGTCACCTAAGAGTCTTTGGTGATTCTCAATTAATCATCAAACAGGTCGACGATGAGTTTCTCACAAAAGATGATAAGATTTTTCCTTATAAACACATGGTTGACGACTTCAAAAAGTATTTCACATCCATCTAGTTTGATCAGATTCCAAGAGTATAAAACAAAGCAGCAGATGCCATGGCTACCATTGGTTCTCTGATTGACATGTCTAAGGATCGAACAAAGTGTGAGTTCCTCGTTGAACAAATCTTAGTCCCCACTTACGATATCCTAGAAAGTGAGATGGTGTGTGACATTGTAGGTCCCATGTCCCCTTGGTACTGTGATATCTATACCTACCTTCATGACAATATCCTACCTCCCGATCTCACATGCAATCAAAGAAAATATTTCATCCAACAAACATATCGTTACATAATAGTAGGTGATACACTTTATCGACATGGGTATGATGGAACCCTCCTCCCATGTCTAAACGAGACTGAAGCCCATACTACGTTAACAAAAGTACATAGTGGTGTATGTGGGACCCACTCAAATGGCATGGCCCTGCTAAGAGAATTCTCTAAGAAGGATACTATTGGCCTACATTAGAACATGATTCTTGTGAATTCATCAAGAAGTGCCTACCTTGTCAATAGCATGCGGATTTGATACATGCTCCTACATAGGATCTACAACCCTTTATAGCACCATGGCCTTTCTCTTAGTGGGGTTTTGATCTAGTTGGAAAGATATATCCCCCATCCTCCGATGGCCATACCTTCATCATCACTGCAATTGAGTACTTCACCAAGTGGGTGGAAGCGATACCACTCACACAAATCATAGGTACTCAGATTTTCAAATTTATCCTCTTCCATATTCTTTGCAGATATGGAATACCGTCCACCATCATTTCCGACAATGGAAATCCTTTCAAGAACCAAGCCATGAAACACCTTTGTGTCACTTTCCACATCCAACATCATTGGTCTACACCTTATTACCCCCAAGGTAATGGTTAGGCGGAAGCTAGCAACAAAACCCTCATCAGGATCCTTAAAAAGGTAGTTAACAATACTGGTCGAGATTGGCACCTTCACATCCATCCCACCCTTTGGGCCTACCACACCTCCATCCACACCCCTACTGGCACCACCTCGTATTCTCTCATCTATGGTGTTGATGCCATCTTTCCGATCGAGGTAGAAATCCCATCACTAAGAACCTCCTTGAAGAATCTTATTAGCGATGAAGATGCTCGGGTCACAAGACTCAGCGAGCTAGAACTCCTCGATGAAAGACGGATCAAAGCGTATGACCATCTTTAGGCCTACCAGAATCACTTTAAAAGAAGCTACAACAAGAAGGTCCATCCTTGCTAGTTCAACATTGGTGATTTAGTCCTCAGGGAGAATCAACACACTCAACATGACCGAGATAAGAAGGGAAAATTTAAATCAAATTGGCTAGGTCCTTATGTCATCATAGCAAAATATGGATAAGGAGCATACAAATTTGCTATGCCTGAAGGAGAGCCCCTAGAGGATCCCATTAATATCATGCACTTGAAAAGGTTCTACACTTAAATCAACTGGTGTATCCTATCCTACAAATCCAAAAAAAAGAAAAAATAAAAAGTAAAAAACTATCAAAAAAAAAATAAAAAAATCCAAAAATAGTAAAGAGAAATAATTCATCCTATGGTGAAAACCACCTGTTGGGATTTTAAAATTTCATGTAAATTTTAGGTCCCCATATTGAAAAAGAGGATTTTAACACTCAAAAATTCAAGTGTAAAAGTAGTCTCAGGAGCACATTTTGAAAATTTATAATTTTGGATCTGTTCAATTTCGAGCAAAATCACTTTGCAGACATGTTCATTTATCATATGTGAGTGTCTCTAAAAATTTTCAGCTTCATACGATTTGGTTTGACAAAGTTTTGGAAGGCCAAGTTAAAGGGATTTTCTAGAAAATCTGCTGTCAGTATAGTGGAATCTGTTAAAATGGTCAACTTTGAGGGTGAATATTAAGCAAATGGATGAAGATAATCACAAAAGGATTGGTGCCTTCAATTCTCTACACCAAAGCCTACCTCCATGCCAATTTTCAGGTCTCCAGGGCATCATTTGATATTTTTTCAAAGCCAAAACCAAATGAATTTTACACAGTTTGGAAATTGCATTTCTAGAACGACTACAACATAGTCAACTTTGGTGTTTGATATTTCATGAATGGAGATGGTTGGTGAAAAACCCTATTGCACACATGTTCACCATGCCTAAATGAGCTAATATGAAAATTTATAGCTTCTCAAGATCACATTTGATATTTTTTCAAAAGGGGCAAATGGACGATTATAATTGAGCTTTACAGTGGTAATTTTCAGAAAATGTTGAGTAAGCAACTTTGGAAATTTATAGTTTGGAATTCCGAAAACTTCATGCCAAAAAATTTTATGAGCATATTCTCCTATCACAACTCAACATGTATATGCATTTTCATGGTCGTTGGAGGAGTTCTGGTATGCTTTTTAATTGTTTTGCGATTGCCCTGGGCTAGATTTGGCGCTCCAAAAAGTTGCAAAATTTGAAATTCTAAGCATGACCCAGTTGGTTTTTTGGCCTCAAATATCTCCAATTTCAAATTCATTGAATTCTAAGGTCATTTGGTGCATTAATTTAAAATTTCATTTTTCTCATTACATGCTCTAGTAGGCCAGTTTACAAAGGAAGTACTTCGATTTGGTGAGCTGTTCAAAATCCATCAGAAACCCACTTCCAAAATAATCGATCATAGTCCCTTGAAAAATTTTGTGGCTCTAGGATGCTCCGTGTGCGCGCAGTGGAATTACTCTGTTTTCTCGACAACCAAAATTAAAATTTTCCTATGTGCTAAAGTTTGAGAGGCATAATTTAAAAAAAAAAAAAAACAATTGATATGTTTTAAAATGAATTTGGGACAGTTTTAAAACAAATTTAGCAGCCTCCAAGTACATGTTACTCTTTTATGTTGGCGTAGCATTACAGAGATTTTTAGCTTCACTTTTCAAAAGCAAAACATCGGCGAGAGAAAGGTCATCGGCATAAGTTCCTTCGATTATTAAAGTCACATCGATGAGATGCTTCGTGGAGAGTCACACGGAAAAGAGCATGTGATTAAGATTTATCGAAATAACAAGTTCGGAAAGACAATTAGTATTGGTGGGAGTCTTTTCGAGTTTTAAGGTCTTACTGATAGAACTTACTTCATCAGCAAGAGAATGATGCTCGGGGTGAGTATTTACTGAAAATGCAAGAAGCATGTCACACCGAAGCTTGAAAAAAATAGTGAATATTAAAATGAATACTATCAGTGAAAGTAGAAAAGGAATTTTAATATTAGATTACGGAATGGTAAAATGATAGATTATTGAATAAAATAAAGGTGAAGAAATAATGTGTTTCCTTCATGAGATAAAATATTTCCATTGAAGATATGAATTTTTTCATCGAAGGGAGTTATAAGGTGAATAAATTGTTTTACCAAAGGAAAAAAAAAGGGTAAAATTTTATAAAATATTTGCACAGAGAAGTGGGATTTTTTCACCAATGGAGTCCAAAGGAGGATAATTATTTTACCCATGGAAAGCATGAATGATAAAATTTATAAAATATTTATTTTGGGGTTAGGTATTTTTCACGGGGAAATTGAAAGAGAAGATAAATGGAGGGAAAAACATATTTACCGAAGGAGTTATAAAGCAGGTAATTAACTAATTGGTCAAAAGTAAAGATTTCCAGCAAGGGATAATTGTCGAAGTTAATTTTTTGTGAAGATGCAAAGATGAAGATTAAAGTTAAAATATTTAATTTTCCTGAAGGAAATTAATTAAATATTTTGTTAAAGAAGAAAAATATTGAAGAGATACATGAGACAGATGTTGTGAAGGGTCATAACCCTAAAATTATAATGTATATATGTAAAGTAAAATTGTATCAATAGGGGAAGAGATTAGATGGAGGAAAAATAAGTAGGTTAGGTAGTTGGATAGAGTGAACTATTGCCGAAATAAATATTATGTTGTACATTGTAAAATATTTTAAAATTATCTAATGGAGAAGAACATATTTATCTAGTGATCCAATTATGGTGTCAATTGTTTGTCGAATTTATTGAAAACATTATTTGGTTGTCTCCAAGGTTGTCATTTCTTGATTATTTAAATTGAAATATCAAGGATATTTATCAATTTATCAAAGCACACTTGCTACTCTTGTGTGGTTCAATTAACTGGTTCCTGCAAGATAGGATTAAATCCTTTTGATTAATCATAGTAATTTGGAAAATGACATTTGGATCATTAAGAAGAATTAGATAATTATACTCTTGCACGTTTACACAAGTTGTAAATAGTCACAAGTGCCAAGCAATTTGAATTATAGCCATTAAGCAAGTCACCCATTATACAAATCTTGACTCCATTAGCCTAATAGAAGTAGGCACTAGTCACACCTTTCATATTTTAGAATTTCATAAAATCTTATTAAAACATCCATATCTCAATTTCAATATTAGGAGTAGGAGTAGTCTGTAAGCTTTTATCTATTACGTTTGTGCCATTGTAATAGATCTATCAAATCAATCAAGTCATACAACCTTAAGTCTGCTTTATTCACATAGGTACACCTGCCTAGGTTTGGCAGCACCTGAAGAGTAGAAGGTCTAAACTATTCGGCCTTGTCTGTTACCCTAAAATGTACCAAGATATTGGCAACCTCTTGAGGTATTTTACTTGCATTTTTGAGAGCTAACACCACCCTTGGTGGCACCTTGGATAAGTATGTTTGGGGTGAAAACCTAGTCATAGGCGCCATTCGTAAAGGGCTTAATCATTATATACCTTGTGTCCTAGTTACTTTATGCTTCCATCCATTCTGATTCCATATCCCCATCATCCTATCGATCTTGTCCTTTCATCCACATTCATCATCCAACCGCTTGGTATATTTTATTTGAGCATTGGAGGAATTTCATCTACTATCCATCATCCTAAGCTTTTATCCCAATTTGAGCTTGTGTTGTCCATTTTGTTATCGTGTTGGTCCTTTTGGTCTTTGTCAAACTATGTTGCCCCTGTGCTTTCACATAGGCAAGGCTGATCATTTGATCCACCCCTAGGGAATTTTTTTCATCCTGTTTAGGTCATCCACCATGGTCTCCATTGTCCCCTTTATGCTCTTATCCCTGGTCAGTCTTTGTCGAACTATGTTGCCCCTACGCTTTCACGTAGGCAATGTCGATATTTTGATCCACCCTCGAGGCTTTGCTTTGTTTTTCTTTTTATCTTTCTTTGTCGTCATCTTCCATCGCTTGTCTCCATCATCCTCTTTCTGATTTTATCCATGGTATTTTCTTGAACTATGAGGGTTCTGCGCTTTCATGTAGGCAAGGCTAATCTCTGATAAACCCCTAAGCCCCTAGGTCATTAGGGTGTGTCAGTATTGTGTTTTGTGTCTCATGTCTTCTATCATGTCATCAAGTATGTCCTTATCTTGTTGGTTCTTCACAAATGAGATCCACTTGTATCATGAGATTCAATCAGTTTTGGAATCTCTTGCGTCATAATTGATCTTTTAGTTTAGTATCCATCTTTGGTCTCAACAGGATGCATCCTTCCTAACAAGCCTCATCAACCCCATCCATCCTCTTGATCCTATGGCAAGGGACGTTTTGAAATTGATTGCGATCTTTTGATACTTTTGGCTTTTATTTATCATTTGAGTTTCTTATTAAAACTTTTCAAATCTGCCATGATCTATCATATTATGGTGTTTTTTGATTAGTTAACATAGGGAGATATCTTGATCTTTTTTCTTTGTTGTTGTCTTCTAGGTTGTCCCACGTAGTATCCACCAAGATCCTTGAGGTCTTGTGTTACACTAGTACATCCCTTTGTGCTTGTGGTCATCCCAATGCCTGGCCCGACCAAATTCTTTGTGAATTTGGGGTGTTGGGATAGTCTTCTTGTCTGTTGTGTTTTTATTATGCATTAGACACTAACTTGATTTGGTTTCACATACCCTGGCACTTGGTGTCTTATGCTATAGCAAAAATTAGTGCTTCGAAAATGGAAAATTACATTAGGGTTGCATTTCATGATCACTTCCATTGCATTGCATTCATACCTGACCCATAACCTATGATTTTGGTTGTGCAAACATTCACCTCCCATCTCTCGTTCTTCTCAAGATACCAATGGTTCTTGATAGGTGCAGTTTCACACCCATCTTCTGTTAATTTTTCAATTATTACAGGGGAAGTACTTGCCATTAAACCAACAACATGCCTACCATTTACCCTTGTTACTATGCAGGTCCTTATTGACACTCATGTTCATGATACATTGCATTCCATGTTAGGCCATTTCACTCACATATCATACACCTTTATTTTATATAAGCTAAAGCAAGAATGATCGCAAACAAAGTCCATCTACCATCCACATTACATTTCATTTATTTCTTAGTGTTTGTAAGGAATTTAATTTCATCTCATGTCACATTATAGGTTCATTACATTCCATTTCATGTGCTTTATCATCTCATATTTCTTTTAAGCTATTTAGATTAATCATATTTGGTTATTCCAATTATCTTAAATTCATTTCCACATTAATCCATATCATTAACACATTGCATACATCGCCACCTGCATCAAAAAAATCTTCAGATCCCTATCCATAACATTTAAAGTAAAAAATAAATCATCACATCCTGCATCATACACATTAGTCATCATATATATCATCTATCTCATCCATGTAAGCATAAACATACATCATCATAAGCATATACATACATCACATTATAATGATCATCCATAATAAAAGCATAAACACATACATGTATGCATAAATAAAATCATCCATCAGATACGCATAAAAAGTGTCAATAAAGGCTATCACATATCATATAAAAATCAAAATATGAATGTCCATGATATAGTCCATAATAATGTCCATCATATAATCAAAATGCATATCCATCACATATATCATCAAATAAAGTACAAATACAAGGCTCTAGATCAAATCTGATCTATGCTGCTTTGTATTGTACATCCATCATGCACCTATCAAAAACTAGTATCTTGTCACTTGTCCTCTCCCCTCTCTACTATGAGCTGCCCACATCTGATCTCTGGGGTGAGTCTAACACTCCCCCTCTACATGGAGGAGTCTCTCTCCAGCTGTTGTATCCGTGGGTACGTGTCCCTCCTGACTAGGATGGGGCTGACATGTGTGGCCTTGCTCGAACATACAGAGGTACCCGCTGCTCCTCTGACACCTCTATATAGTAGGCCACCATATAATAGTTGGCCTCTTGCATATACTCATCCCGCTCTACCGCTTGATATCTAACTACATCCCGCTCTCCCCTATATCTTTCTCGGGTTCCACATATGGATCCTTGCTCTTGTGCCCATGCATCGTATGCCAACCTCAGTTAATCTATCTCTATCCCCAGCCATGACACATGCTCTATGGACCTATCCCTCTCAGCCTAGATAGCCTGTATATGTGCTTGCAATATTTGCACCTTTGCCACCGTCTCACCACCCTCACCCTGCACTGCATGTGCCTGAGCCTATACTGCATCTCTCTCTCTCTCTCTTTGCAACTTGTTTTTGTGCCACTGTCGCATCCCTCTCCCTCTGCAGGGTCTGTACCTGTATCCATGCCATGTCCCTTTCACTCTGTAGGGTCTGCACCTGTGTCTGTCTTGCATCCCTCTCTTCCTTCAAGGTCTACACCTGGGCCCTCATAGCATCCTCCCTCTCCTGCATCGGCCCCATGTCTCCCACTCTCTTCTCTACTACCTTAACTCTGTCACGGAGCTTGTTTCACTCTTGTCTCAACTTAGTCCTCTTTCTCAATAGCCCCTCCACCTGTATCCTCAAATCATCCATGTCCTTCAACACCTCTACCATGGTCCTTGCTCTATCACTCCTTCAAGCTCTCGCTGTCCCCTTGACTACACTATGGTCACCACTTCCTCTAGCTTTTCTCACTCCCATCTCACAGCCACTGCCTCCTCATGCTCTTTGGATACCTCTCCCTCTAGCCGAGTCACCTCTTCCTGTAGCTGGTTAACGTTGGCCTGCAACCCATCCCTCTCTACCTGTATCTCCTCCATGCGTCGTGATGTCACATCGACTAAGTCCCCAAAATCCCTCTCGCCCTCTACCCATACTCTGACAACCTTTTCTCACAGCATGCTCACCTGTACCTCTAGTCTGCATCTTGTCGCCGCTGTATCTCTAAGTCTTTGCTCGGTGATCTGTAATCTCGCCATGACCCCTCTCAACAGTATAGTTGGATCCTCTGCTATTGGTGGTACCATGGCCAATGGGGGAATATCATGAACATCCATATCCATCACCTCCGCCTCTACCTCATCTCTCCCATCTATCCCCCCTACCCCTACCTCATCTCTCACATCCATCATCTTTGCCTCTGTCTCCTCCCTCTCTTGCTCTACCTTGATCTCCACTTGAGCTCTCCTCTATTGTCTCCTCCTCCTCCTCACCCTCTCCTACTGCCCTACGGCCCCAACCTTTCCCTATCCTATCTCTTGTTGCCCTACTGCTCCAGCCACCTCCTCACCTCTCTCATCCCTCATCTCCACCTCTACCTCATCTCTCTCCTCCTCTTCCTCGATTTCTGCCCAGGCTCTCCTCCACTGTCTCCTCCTCCTCCTCCCCACCCTCTCTTGCTGACCTGCAGCCCTAGCCTCTCCATGTCCTCTCTCCTACTGACCTGCTACCCCAATGTCACCTTGTCCTCTCTCATGCTACCCTACTACTCTAGCTGCCACCCGGGCTCCCCTCTGCTATCCCCTCCTCCCCCCTCTCCTCTGGCCTACCAATCGCAGCTCATCCTCTTTCCTGAACCCCAATTCCTCCACAATCGGCTCCTTGGGAGTAATCCGTGGGGTCAGTGATTGGTATGCCATGCAGCGTATCAAACTATCACTCCCACCTCTACTTCCCCCTAGTCCTACTTGGGTAAGGTACTAGCTACACTTTCTCCCAATGCTCTCTCGTAAACCTCAGCAAAATTGGCTCTCCCCATGATTGCTCTTATGAGATTCGTTGGAATCTCTCTGGTCCACGCGAAGTGTCCTATGGAAGTCCAAACTGTCTGCTCACCCTATATGGCCTATGTGCCTCCATGATACGTGTATCCCTCTCAACTATGTAGCATCTGGTGTAGAAATATCCTCAGTGTCTCTCCTCATCCCTCCTCCATCTAGAAAACCGTTGTGTCATATATGACCTCCACATTATATGCTCCTCCTCAAGGTCATCCAATGTCCTCCTCCATCTTTCTAGATCCCCAAAGCCCTCATAGTGCCACACCCAACCATACTCTGCCCCATACCAGTAAGCTACTAGTGTTGTCGCATCCTTCAATCCTACTCTCACTACTCCTAGCCTGGCAACACTAATGTGCTCCCAGGCCCATACCTGTAGCAGTGTCACCTATTCACGTTGAGCGCCTCTCGGTAACACATGCGGTGCATGTCTCTATAGAGCTACGCTAGTATGCATGTAACCCATGCAAACTCCCCCTCTCTCCCCTCAATGATATTTCATATCACCTCCATGTAGCTCAAGCTGCAGAAATGCCCGCTCCGGTCTAGTAACAACAATCCACTAATTAGCCCACATAGGTATAGTGGTAGCGATGGCACCCCCAACACTAGACATTTGTCTACGTCCAACCTCTGCCTTTGCACAGGAATTTCATCTCATCCAAACAACACCCATAGGGTATGATCTAGCTTTTCTCCCTTTGATGTTGTCGCACTCACTAGGTGGCCTGCTATAGGCATCTTAGGTATCCGCCATACATCCTCCAGTATCATAGTCATCTCTCCTGTCTGGAGATGGAAAGTCAAAGTATCCAAACTCAAATGATCAATAAGGGTTGTCAACATTGCCTGATGAGATCTAATGGTAGGGTATACCAATAAATGTAGCAGCCCTGCTTGTTATAGAGCCTCATGGTCTACTCCGTTCATGGTTGCTATCATCTCCTCCAACACCTTTAATCACCTCTCACATGTCCACAAACTGTCGAACTGTTGCAACCATACCTCATCACATGTCAGTCATCTTATCTTTTCCCTCATATCCTCCTCTTTTCCATTTCCCTTCCCTGGGTTATCTTTTCACTAATTTCTCCCCCCGTTTTTTGGAAAAATTTACCCAATTTTCCTTTTCTTGTCTTTGACCCAGTCTTCTTTTCTTTTCTTTTTTCCTCCCCCCTCGAGCAATCTCACCCTCCGATGGGTGAGCCCGCCCCGGCTGTGGGTGATCACAACCCCTCGGCAGGTGAACCCGCCCTGACCTATGGGCGAACTCACCCTAATCATGGACGAGCCCGCTAGGGAGGCGGGTGAACCTGCCCTGGAGGCAGGTGAGCCCACCCGGAAGGTGGGCGAACCCGTCCCTAGATGGACGGCTGCGCCCGGGTGGAGTCACCCTTGTCCTGGGCGAGGTCACCCCTCTTGGGGTGGGGTTTCCCCTCTTCGGGGTGGGGTCGCCCTCCTTTTGGGTAGGGTCACCCCTCTTCTGGGCGGAGTCACCCATCTCTCACTAACAGTTGTTTTCGAGAGGATTTTCCCAATCCTAGGGAAAATCCACCCTCCCCTGATGTCCCTTTTCCATTTTTGGGCATCTCTTTTTATTTTTCAGGGTGTATTTACCCTCTAATGGGGAAAATTCACCCCCCTTTCCCCCTACTCTAATAGGCGATTCTGCTTACCCCATGGGTGAAATCAAAAATTTTCCCCCAACCTATTTTTCTAAACTACACCAATCCCACAACCCATATTTTCAAAACGCATTAGACTCCAACATTATGCCAAAAAATGTTGAAAATCACAGAGGGTTTTGAACCTAACCTGGAGTGGAATAGCGCGCTCGTGGAAGAAATGTCGTACCTCGTCCCCCTCGTGGATGATGTCATCATCCACGTCATCTGACATCCTCATCTCCTCATCTCCGTCCTCTCCTCTTGTTTCTCTCTCACTCAACTGCGAGGTGTGCAAATGAGGAATAGTAATTTCTAAAATTACTATATATAAGTTTTCCCTCCTTTTTTTCACTTTTTTAAGTGAAGGGTATTTTTACCCTTTATTTAACCCTCTTTTAATTCAACTAATCCTCTAACTTCCCTGTCTCCGTTTGAATCTATTCAAAAGCCAATATTCATGGTTTTTCGAGCTCTATCAACTGTACCTTCCATTTCCTCATATCGAGAAGTTGCCTTGGGCCCCTTTTTCTTCCCCAACTGCCCTCTTGAGGGGGCATACCTTACCATTTTCCTTTGTTCCTCCATCATGGTCATTCTCTTGTGAGATTGGGGCATCTCCTTTCATTTCCCTCCATTTGGGTAGCTCACGTAACTCCTCCCATGCCGGGGCATCATTTTCTAGTCGCTTCCTCTATAGTCATCTACATTTTATTTTTCTTTTAAACATTGTCAAATCCACCTCTTTTATCTGCTTATTTCATCAATATTAATTAAATAAATTATTTAATTAATATTTTCCCTTTCCCTAAGGTTCCTAAAGTATTTAATTTCTTAATTAAATACTTTTTCTTTCATCCTTTCTCTAAATTAAATAAATACATCAATTTATTTAATTTGGTCATTTAACCTTTTGGAATTTAAATCAATTTTAAATTCCTCTTTTTCTCTCTCCACATCCTCCATAACCCTCTTCTAATTTGGATTAGTTTAATTAATCCATAATTAGGATGTGCACACCTTTAATCAGGATTAATGTCACATCCTCCATATTTTTCAACTTTCCTCTAATCCATCATCGATCTTCTTAATCACCTATTTGCACAACTTTACTCTAATCACATGCCATCTTTAGCATGCCCTCTAAGTCAACCTTTATGTATAAGAGCGAATTTGCACCCTAGGTGCAATTCCCCTATTTTCCTTATTGCACTTTAGAAAACCTAAGTACAAGGCTTAAATTCACTTAAGCTCGTTGATGGTAGTCCACTTGGCACTTGTTCTGTGTGTCTATGGAGGCGTTTCGATCGGGGACACCCACGTGGTGTGCAGACGTCCGCACTGCATGCTTACGTCCCTGGTAGATTCCCGTGGCAGAGGCAGCAGAGGTGTTACTCTTCCCATTGGCAGCGAAGTTGTAACGCCTCCTTCGGCCACCCGACTTGAATATGGTTGTTTCCTCTCTCATTCCTTCATAATCAGTCTTTGAACTTGCATTAGGAGTTTGGATGAAATATTGGAAGAACTTTACACCACATCAAGCTTTGATACTCTCATTCACAAGCTCATTTGCACTCACTTCCAAGCATTCCATAGCAGCAATATCACACTCCATCATGTCAGTAGAGAAAGTTTGAGACCACTCCATTGCAATAGAGGCTTGCGTTCCTCTCATTTCTCCTCCAAGTAGCCTTGAGTGCTCTTGGTGGAGGTGGTAATCGTCCCTCTCCTCTCCTCTATCATTTGTTTGAGTAGCATAGTACTGTTTGTTGTACTTGTGTTTTTTTCACTTCTTTATCTCTTTTCCATTGGCTGCCTGTGGAGGTGGGAACACCTAAACAAGGGTTTGACTGAGGTAGACCCCTATATAGCCACCCCCCAACATTCTCTCTCTTGTTGTGTGTAGGTGTGTGATCTCTTGGAGGATCAACTGGCGAATGAGTTCATTGGTGAGATTCTCCTCATCTTTACCACTCTTGTTTATTTGCTTTACAATATCAGAGATTATTTAATTTACCTAGTTCTATCATTTTGGCCCTTTAATTAGCTTGCTGGGCCATTAGCTAGTTTTTTGTGGCTTGACTTTATCTTTGTCACTATTTGGCCATACGGACTATAGTGCGCTTTCGAGATGCCAGCGCATTGCGTTGTCGTCCTATTAGAACTATAAAATTCTAAATTTTTTGCAAACTGTTCATACCCATGAGTTTCCAAGTGAGCCTTTACCATAAGCACAAAAGCCTCTCCTCCTAACATTTTACGCATATTTTGTCATAAAGTCCCATAGAATCCATCTAGTCCTGAATATTTCACAGTGTATTTCCTATCGACTTTAGATTATCAAGGTCTCCTCGACCCATAATGCATTCTTTTAATGATATATATTTGTTGTAGTCTATTGGCAAGACTTCAGGGTTGTCACACCGATTGGAATTTGTCTGTAGGCACATATCAGTGTGACACGATTCATTGTCTCGGAAATAGAAGGTATATCGGCTAGATAAAGTCATCGGAGTAAGGTCTCACCGAATACATCATGTCTTACCAATCGGCTCATGAGTAAAAACTTAGGCTAAACCATATGTCTTCGGTATGTGGTCTTGTCGAATGCATTATGTCTCACCGAATAGCACACAGAATGATGTATTGGCCAGACTAAAAGGTCTTGGAGTGATGTCTTACTGAACGCTTCATGTCTTACCGACTGGTGATAGAAAGAACATATCAGTGAGAAATATTTCATTGGAATAAGTCATAGCGACCCATATGTCACACCGATGAAGATATACATATCGGTAAGAGTCAAAGCATCAGAGTGATGTCTTATTGAATTCACCAGGTCTTGCCAATAAAGCATAAGGGGATTATATCAAATGACTATCAGAATGAGGTCATGCCATCTTGTCGACCTGTATGTCACACTGAGGTATTGTTTCATTGACGAGAAAGCAAATATGTCTCAGTGACCAAAAAACATACTAAAAAGCATATCTCAGCGAGACATAATGTAACTTATGAGACATCGCCCTGACTCCAAAGGTCACGGTGAAGCACATGAGATGAAAGGATATCTCTCGGTGAGACATTGAAGATCGATATGATTGGACGATGTCTCAGCGGGTGTTATTAGAAACCTGAATACAACTAATTTCTGACATTTGAATATGAAAGGACACGTCCTTTCAGATACTGGTGTATAAATGTTTATTTCTGATTGTAAAAAAGAGGGAGTAGATAGGACAGTAGATAGGATAGAAGATAGATTAGGGGAAGATACAATAGAAAAAATATGTCATACTATGAGACTATGATGCATGTTTTAAAAATATGTCCAGATATTAATGAGAATCAGTTGATGTGGGAACATATTTTTGGTGTCAATTGTCTGTTGTACTTATTGAAAGTATTACTAAAGTTGTCTCCAAGATTGATGCTTTGTGCTTATTTAAATTGATGTAACAAGTTTATATTCAGTTTATCAGTGCACATTTTCTATATCTGTGTGGTTGATTGATTGATTCTTTCAAGGAAATATTAAATCCTTTTAATTGATCACAGTAGTAAGGGAAACTCACCTGGATTAAGAAGAACTTAGTAGTCACAGTCTTGCATGTTTATACAAGTTATAAACTAAAACATATGCCAAACAATTTGAATGTTTTCCAGAAAGAAGTTGCTCATTTTGATTTCATTTGACTCAGCATACCCAATAAGGCACTAGTCTTTGCATTTTATCATTTAGTTTCATTCATTCTTTACATCTGTTAATTGAACATATTAGGTTTTAGTTTTAATATTGTATACAATTTATACCAAATTCTAGTTTTATTTGTCCACTCCCATTTTCCATTGTGGGAAAAACGTTTCAAGAGAGACAATCACAAGTCAAGTTTGCCTCACTCATATAGGTACACCGCCTAGGTTTGGTAGCACCTAAAGAGTAGAAGGTTCAATTCATTTGGCCTTGTCTATTACCCTGAAACGTTGTGAAAGCTTGGTAACCTTTCATGGTTCACACCTGCATTTTTGAGAGCTAACAAATTGGTGACTTTGCTCAGGAATCAACTCAGAATTAGGGCCTTAGTCATTGAGTCAGAAATATTATATAGACTCCACTGGGAATAGGAAAAAACACACACATTTTCTCACTTTTAAGAAAGTGAGTGGCAACTCTGATAAAAACATTTCAACATGAATGGAAGAAGATCTCAATTTAGAGGAGGTCATATTGGGGGTCCTTCTGGCAATAGTAAGTGGACACACAAGGATGATAAAGTTGATAAAGGTAAAAGGATAAATGAGGACATGTGCATGACAAACAAAGACAAAGCATTGAGACCACATTGTGAAACATATGACTGGTATGATACATGGAGAGATAATTCAAGTGCAGAACCTTGTACCCCAAAGGAACAAAGAAGTCCTTTTTATAATCCTCAGAAACAACTAGAGTTTGATGCTAGACTTGAAGCAGAAAGACTCAGATATCAACAAGAATGCGAACAAAGAATGGAGGGTAACCAAAATGAGTTCAATGATCATGTGACTCCTCAAGAAAATTATGAATCTTTAACTTATGAAAAAGTAAAATCATGTTTTGAATCTCAGAGAAAGGAGATAGAAGAATAGGAGAAAGCCTAGATGATACAAGTAATGAGAGACTTCAAATTGGAGAAAGCTTAAAATACTGCTTAGATAGCTGGTTGCCCAAAGTATGTACCGCCTCATAAGCAGGGTAATCATAGTGCAAGGCCTTCTGATCCATCAAGGGTTCCTCACCATCAAATAAGGAATCAATACAGACAACCAAATCATCCACCTCATATTTTGACACAATGTACAAATATACAACCACCTCATGGTCAACATTATGTGCCACATCATCATACACAATACAATAATCCAATGTATTAGTATCAGTACCCACCTAATCCTCCCCCTCATCAATACACAACAATGATTAGACAATTTGACTTGGTAGGGTTTCGATTATATCCTTACCCAAAGGATGGCAGTTGGAGAAGTCTTCTTCCAAAGTTTACAGGGAGTAGTGCAATTACTGCTGAAGATCATTTAAGGAGTTTTAATGCTTTCATCCAAGATTTGGATGTGCCTTATGAGGATTTTAATATGAGGCTATTTATGATGTCGCTTACTGAAGAAGCCAAAGATTGGTTCAACAGCCTAACAACAGCCTCTATTGATTCTCTCCAAATATTTTTGGATTGATTCCTCGAGCAATATGGGAATCTAAGTGCACCAGATGCCGCTCTTCATGAATTGATGCGAATTCAAAAAAATTAGAATGACTCAATTTATGATTTTAACCGAAGATTCAATAAACTACAGAATAAAATACCTCCTGGATCAAAGTTGCCAGACTCTATAGCATTGAGTGTTTATTTGAATGCATTTGATCCAAAAATAGGGTATGAATTAAGAAATAGGTTCCCAAGAGACTTGGCTGAAGCCCAGAAGATAGCATTAACAATTGAGAACAATAGGAGGGTTGTTGGGATAATTGAAAAAAGAGACAATCCTAGGGTTCCTTAGCAATCCAATAATTATCAATACAACCGGGAGAACACATACAAAAATGAGAGGCCTAGGCTACATGACATGCCCTATAATACAAATTGGAAGGATGGAAAACCTATAACAGATAGGCCTAGAAACAAGGAAACTCTTGATCCATTAAGGAAGAAGGGAACATATATGGTAAATAACAATTATTTATGTGAATGCAAGAATAAGGAATGTTGATGGGAAATAGTGGAGAAGATCACATAGTGTATTTGACTTCAAGTACTTTTCCCCATGTTGAGGAGAGGTACTCATCTTCAGAGGATGAAGGTTGAGTACGATGTTTCAAATTAGAGGTACAATGTCCACATGGCTGAACAATAGGTTCTTTCTAACTCTGATGAAGATTATACAAAACCACATTATGTTGAGGTGCCTACTTAGTGTTGTATGAGGAAACTCACTAAGGAGGAGATAGAAAGATTAACCATTGTTGCAGTTGAAGAAGCAAAGAGTAATTATTGGTTGAGAAATAGGACAATAAATGAGAAGGAAGGTGTCCCCAAGGGAATATTTGTAAAATATCAAAAGGTGACACAAGGAATGGTGAAGAAAGTAGAAAACAAACAACATGATAAAAACAAACAGAAGCTTGTCCAAAAGGAGGAAATTAATGGGCTATGCAAAGAAATGTAAAAGAATGATCTAAAGGAAGAAAAAAAAGGAGAAACATTGGAGCAAAAGAAAATGATTAAGGCAGAAGGCTCCTCTTTTGACTTCACTCAAGCTTTATCCTAGGTAAAAATGTCTATTCCATTACTTGAGATGATGAAATTTAAGGAATATAGAGATAGTGTTGTTCAATTGATAACAAATTTTGAAAATACGATGGCTACTAAAACAATTAATAAGCAAGAGAAATTAAGTATCCCAGAAGTGTGCCTCAATAATTCATTGTTAAATCCCCCACAAGTTGATCCCTTTTTCACTACGTTACTTATAAACAACAAATTGCTGAGGAATTACATGATAGACTCTGGTGCTGCCATAAATATTATGCCAGTAGGAGTTATGAAGCAGCTTGGCATGTGGGTGGATAATAATGGAGGAAAGTGCTATGCAATGGATAACAGACCTATTCCTATGGTAGGTATTATGAAAGATGTTGAAGTCAAACTAGCTGCTTATCCACAGGTGGCCTATAATATAGATATAACAGTAATTGATACCCCTCCTCAGTTTGGGATGGTTCTATCAAGATAGTGGACAACAACAGTTGGGGGAAATGTCCAGTTTGATTTGTCTTATGCAACTATTCCAGTGAATGGTCAGGAAGTTAAGTTGTATAGGGAGCCAAGGATGAACCAAGTTGTTGAATGTGTACCTCAAGATCAAATCAATTGTTTTTGTGATATGGATCTTGGAAATTTCAAAATAGAACTAGCCCAGCTAGAGTTAGTCAATACTGATCCAATTGAAAATCATGTTGCACAAAACTACAGTGGTGTATGAAAAATGTACTTTGATGGAGCATGCAGCCAGGAAGGTAATGGAGTAGGAATAATATTTGTTTCACCTAAGGGTAGTATATTTAAGTTATCATTTTTGCTAGCCTTTGAACATACTAACAACGTGGTAGAGTATGAAGCCTTATTAACAGGCTTGAATATAGCCGTGAAACATAAAATCAAGTTACTGGCTATTATGGGGGAATATGAGTTAGTTGTTTCACAAGTTAAATCAAAGTATGCATCAAAACAAAAAAGATTGAAGCAATATAGGAATGTTGTATGGGACACAATAGAGCTATTTGATGCATTTTCTATTGAATGGGTAGATCGTTCAAAGAACATAATGGCAGATTTTTTAGCAAATGTAGCTTTGAGAATGGATGACATTACATTGGCTGGGGTGTCATAGATTGAGTTCAAGACGAGGCCTGTTGTGCTTGATAATATATATAGTTGGAAAGTTTTTAATTGATTTCAATGCTTTTTTTGAAGAAGTGGAGGGGAAATAGACAGTATTTGGGAAGGAGATCTTATAGCTTAAAACAAATAAGCTTCCTAAAGGGTTAGTGGCATTGGAGAGGGTGTATGATGGAAGTGATTGGTCCCTCATGAAGCAAACACCAGTCAAGAAGGAGGATATTGAAGAGATTAACTTGGGAACTGAGATGGCACCAAAAAAGGTGTACATAGGGAAGAAGATAAGCTCGACAATTAGAAGAATGTTGATAGCATTACTGAGAAAATATAAACATGTGTTTTCCTTGTCTTATGAAGATCTAAAAGCATATAGGGAAGATTTGTTTCAACATGAAATACCATTGAAGCTAGATGCAAAGCCATTTAGACAGAAGCAAAGACCCATTAATCCAACATTGGAACCAAAAATGCAGGGAGAATTGGCAAAGCTTAGAGACGGTGGCATAATCAAACCAATCAGACACTCAACATGGGTCTCAAACTTGGTCCCTGTGAGGAAGAAAAACAGAGATATGAGATTATGTGTGGATTTTAGAAATCTAAATATGGCATCTCTCAAGGATAATTATCCTCTACCCAATATGGAGGCTATATTACATAAGGTGATAGGGTGCGTGTTGTTATCTATGATGGATGGGTTTTCAGGTTATAACCAGGTTAAAGTTAAAGAATTTGAGCAGTATAAAACAACTTTTACAACCCCATGGGAGACATATGTTTATCTAAGAATGTCGTTTGGTCTCACGAACGCAGGATCAACCTTCTAAAGAGCTATGGACATAGCATTTGCAGACTTAATTAATGATATCATGGTGGTGTATCAGGATGACCTTACTGCTTACTCAAAAAAGGCTGAAGATTGTGTAGAACATCTAGAAAAAATATTCATAAAGGCTTTAGAATATGGTATTAGCTTGAACCCTAAGAAATGTTTTTGAAGTCACATAAGGTAAGCTCTTGGGGCATATTGTTTCAAAGGAGGGGATTAGAATAGATCTTGAGAGGGTTGAGGCTATAGATAAAATCCCTATTCCTAAAACTGTCAAGGCCATCCAGTCATTCTTTGGACATATTAATTTTGTTAGGAGATTTGTATCTAATTTTTCTAAAATTGTGAAGCCCATATCAAAGATGTTGAGGAAGGGACAAAAGATAGAATGGAATGCAGAGGCATTGGAAGCTTTTATATCCATCAAAAGGGTCATCAAGGAAGCTCCTATCCTGAAATCTCCAGATTTTGCAAAACCTTTTCAGATATTTTCATTCGCTTCAATGCACACTATTGTTGTTGTTATGTTACAGAAGAATGAGGAAGGTCATGAACAACCTGTGTCTTTCTTTAGTAAGTCATTACAGGGGTCAAAATTGAAATATGATATAATGGAAAAACTAGCATTTGCATTGGTGAAAGCTACAAAGGCTTTCAGGCCTTATCTTGTTGGAGCAAAGGTGATTGCTTATGTCCCTCATGCTGCTGTTAAAGATATTTTGACACAATATGAGGTAACAGGAAAAAGATGCAGATGGATTAATAAAATCCAAGAGTTTGATATGGAGATACAAATCACTAAACTGGTGAGAGGTCAGGGTTTGGCTAGGTTAATGGCAGAAGGGAATATTGAAGCAAATCAAATTTGCAATGTAGAAGAGAAAGGGAATGCAATTGTGAGCATTGAGCATACTCCTTGGTATACAGATATCATGCATTACCTTAAATACATGAAGTGCCTAGAAGGATTGAGACAGCTAGAAAAGAACTTTGAAGCTACAAGCATCTAAGTATGTATTCATGGAAGGTGATTTATTCTGGAAGAATAGGGACATGATATTGTTGTTATGTCTGGATGAGTCACAAGCTAAGCATGTTTTAAGTGAAATGCATGAAGGGGTTTGTGGAGGCCATTATTCTGCAAAGACAACTGCACATAAAATTCGCAGGGCAGGTTACTATTGGCCAAAAGTTTTTAATGACTTCTCTTCATATGTAAGAAAATGTGAAGCCTGTCAGAAATTCTCTGGGAAACTAAAGTATCAGGGAGCTTTACCACTTCGACCCTTGCAAGTTGATGCCCCTTTTCATCAGTGAGGAATTGATTTCATTGGGGAGATACAAGATAAATCAAGTGGAGGACATAAGTGGATACTTGTAGCTACTGATTACTTTACTAAATGGGTAGAAGTAGTCCCAACCAAGCAGGCTACAAGTAAAATTGTGACAATTTTTTTAATGGATAACATCATTACCAGATTTGGTACACCACTAAGACTAATTACTGATAATGGGATGTGTTTCAAATCTGATGAATTCAAAAAAAATTATGGCACATATGGAATTACCATTTCTTATGTGGCTCCTTACCATCCACAAGCTAATGGTCAAGCAGAGTCAAGCAATAAGAGTCTTCTTAAAATCATAGGGAGAATGTTAGGTCAGAATAAGAAGGCTTGGGATTAAAAACTAAAATTAGCAGTCTGGGATGATAGGATCACTGTAAAGAAGGCAATTGGAAAATCCCCATTTGAATTGATGTATGGAACACAAGCCAGGATGCCTTTACAAAATCTGTTACCAGTCTACAAGTTTATTCTTCAAGAGGATATAGATATTCTAGAACCTATCGAGGAGAGAATGGAACAACTGGCTGAATTTGATGAGATAAGAAGAGTAGCTCAAAATTGGAACATAAAGTTGTAGGCATAGATGAAGTATTTGTTTGATAAAAGAGAAAAAGATAGAAAATTTTAAGAAAGTGATCTGGTGTTAGTGTGGAATGCAAGGTGTCAGGAGAAGGGAAAGCATGGGAATTTTGAAGCCTTATGGCTAGGACCTTTTGTGATCACTGGTAAGAAAGGTGAAGATTCATATTATCTGCAAAACATGATGAGTGAAGATCAGGAGTTGCCTGTACATGGGAAATTCTTGAAGCATTTTTTCTCTTGAGCAACACAGAGGATTAAGGGTTGACAGTGCATGGACAACTCTTGATAATCCTCTTAAAAATTCTTTTCCATGCAGAGTAGTTTAGGGTTTTGTTCATCTCCATTTCATTCATTTCCATTTCCATTCATTCCATATTGCTCACAGGTCCATCACCTTGAGTCAGGTATGCTCACCCAGAAATCTAGATCCTTGTAATGATTTCAGAACCATTCATCCCCAGATAGAGCCACTATTAGAACTATAAAATTCTGAAAATTTTGCAAATTGTTCATACCCATGAGTTTCCAAGTGAGTCTTTACCATAAGCACAAAAGCCTCTCTTCATAACATTTTTCCCATATTTTTTCGTAAAGTCCCATAGAATCCATTTAGTCCTGAATATTTCACAGTGTATTTCCTATCGACATGAGATTATCAGGGTCTTCCCAACCCATAATGCATTCTTTTACTAATATATATTTGTTGCAGTCTATTGGCAAGACTTCAGGGGTGTCACACTAATCGAAATTCATCTATAGGCACATATCGACAAAACTTGATTCATTGTCTCGGCGATAGAAGGTATATCGGCCAGATAAAGTCATCGGAGTAAGGTCTCACCGAATACATCATGTCTTACCGATCGGCTCACGAGTAAACACTTTAGCCAAACCATATGTCTTCAGTATGTGGTCTTGCCAAATGCATTATGTCTCACCGACTAGCACACAAAATGATGTATCAACCAGACTAAAAGGTCTCAGAGTGATGTCTTACCGAACGCTTCATGTCTTACCGACCGGCGATAGAAAGAACATATCGATGAGAAATATTTCATCAGAATAAGTCATAGCAACCCATATGTCACCGATGAAGATATACATATCGGTAAGAGTCAAAGCATCAGAGTGATGTCTTATCGAATTTTCCAGGTCTTGCCGATAAAGCATAAGGGGATTATATCAAATGACTATCAGAATGAGGTCATGCCGTCTTGTCGACCTGTATGTCACACCGAGGTATTGTTTCATCGACGAGAAAGCAAATATGTCTCAGCGACTAGAAAACATACTAAAAAGCGTATCTCGGTGAGACATAATGTAACCTATGAGACATCACCCTGACTCCAAAGTTCATGGCGAAGCACATGAGATGAAAGGATATTTCTCAGTGAGACATTGAAGATCGATATGACTTCAGGATGTCTCAGTGGATGCTATTAGAAACCCGAATACAACTGATTGCCGACATTTGAATACGAAAGGACACGTGCTTTCAGATACTGGTGTATAAATGTTTATTTCTAATTGTAAAAAAGAGGGAGTAGATAGGACAGTAGATAGGATAGAAGATAGATTAGGGGAAGATACAGTAGACAAAAAATTTCATACTATGAGACTATGATGCATGTTTTAAAAATATGGAGATATTAATGAGAATCAGTTGATGTGGCAACATATTTTTGGTGTCAATTGTCTGTTGTGCTTATTGAAAGTATTACTAAATTTGTCTCCAAGATTGATGCTTTCTGCTTATTTAAATTGATGTAACAAGTTTATATTCAGTTTATCAGTGCACATTTGTTGTATCTGTGTAGTTGATTGATTGGTTCTTTCAAGGAAAGATTAAATCCTTTTAATTGATCATAGTAATTAGGGAAATTCATCTAGATCATTAAGAACTCAGTAGTCATAGTCTTGCATGTTTATACAAGTTATAAACTAAAACATATTCCAAACAATTTGAATGTTTTCCAGAAAGAAGTTTCTCATTTTGACTTCATTTGACTCCGCATACCCAATAAGGCACTAGTCTCTGCATTTTATCATTTAGTTTCATTCATTCTTTACATCTGTTAACTGAACATATTAGGTTTTAGCTTTAATATTGTATACAATTTATACCAAATTCTAGTTTTATTTGTCCACTCCCATTTTCCATTGTGGGAAAAACATTTCAAGAGAGATAATCACAAGTCAAGTCTTTCTCACTCATATAGGTACACCCGCCTAGGTTTGGCAGCACCTGAAGAGTAGAAGGTTCAATTCATTTGGCCTTGTCTATTACCCTAAAACGTTGTGAAAGCTTGGAAACCTTTCATGGTTCAAACCTGTATTTTTGAGACCTAACACATCCAAAGTCTGTGCTTCTGTCCTTAGACAGAGAGCTTCCCGAGATGAAGTGTTAAGCCTAGAAACTAGCTCACCTAGCCTCTTTCTGCATTTCAGGCCTGTTGAGTAGTTGAGAGGCTCTACAGTCCTCGCTACCCTCGCCTTACATACCCTAAACAATACATTTTTCTAAGGTAAGTTATGGCAGCCTCTCGCATCTTGACCCTCCATGACCTGGGGTCTTGGATGCAGTGGTCCCCCTCTCTTACATTTTTTGTGAACCCAACATGAACCAACATCTATTCATTCGTTGGTGTTAAAACTACCTTTAGATATTTCTTTGTTGTTGTGACTCCACGTGTTGTGAAGGTTTATGAGCATCACAACCCAATCCACAACTTCTATGCATATCATGAGGAGAAGTATACGAAACCTCCCGATGGATAGAATGAAGGTCTCGCTTGGTATCTCTACAAGTCTCTTCTCTGGTCCCGCCGTTAGTTTGGCTGCGCAGGAACAATTATTGAGGAATGAGATGGGGTTCGCTGACGAAACCAATCATGTTCCCACTCCTCTTGCAATTCCCATGCCATCATCGATGGATGAGCATGAGGCTGTTCAAATTCCTGCTAAGTATGTTTCCACCATCACTAAAGGACTAGGCAACCTTGAAAACCACTTGGAAAGGAATCCGAAGAAGGCTAGGGCCACTCAGGTTGTTGGCGAATTAAGACAAATGACAGGAAAAGATCGAACAGGTGTAGAGTTTCTGAGTAGTGTCTTCGGTATTGTCGAAGCATGCACTCCTTTGGGAAACTTTGGTTTTGCACAAGGAGTCACCTTTGAAGAACACAAGACACAACTAGGAGTATCAATGCTTCCCACATTTGTCTACATGGCTGATGTGGTCCCTTCCATTAGTATCCCTTCCATGCCTAAACAACCAAAAACTATCAAGGTGAATAAGGTCCCATTGGGCTTTAGCTTTACCCCTTCTATCACCTCTAGTGGTGGAGGCTTTGGTAGTGGCGGTGGATTCAGTAGCAGAGGTGGTGCTGGCGGAGGTGGTTCCAACGGAGGTTGTGGCAGTGGTTCCGGTGGTGGCCCTACTAGTGGCAGTGGCTCTGGTAGTGGTTCTAGTGGAAGTCATATCAGTGGCAGTTCTGGAAGTAGACCTAGCGATGGTTTTGGAGGAGGAGGTTCCTCTGGCCCTCTATCTTCTAATGACCCTATTTTGAATACTCTACTTTAGAATATGGGTAAGATGCAGAGTCAGCTAGTGATCCTCTCCGAAGCCTCTGCCCAACCTATTTTCCAACCCTTCTTCTGACATAGCCCATTGTCAGTTGCTATCTTAAACACTCCCTTCCCTCAGGGAATGGAGATTCTGAAGTTTGAGAAGTTCAGTGGCAAGGGGGATCCGCAGACACACATGTCTTCCTTTAACGCTCTCTACACTAATTTCTTCCATCATGATGCTTTGATGGCTAAACTATTTCCTTGATCTCTCAAGGACACAACACTCGAGTGGTACTGTTCCATGCTTGATAATTCTATTTTCCCATTCGATCATCTTGTTAACCAATTCCTTAGGCAATTCCAAGCAAACATCGGGCTGAAGATGACCTCAGATCTCATCCAATGTAAGCAAGGAGACAATGAAAAGATCACTAATTTCATAGTGTGTTATCAAGCACTTCTTTAACAAATCTTGTATCAGTTGCCTGATTCTAATGTGCAAAAGGTATTCATAGGAAACTGACAAAGGCCTTGGCAAGAGAAGTTTTCCTTGATGAAATATCCCTCTTTCATGCATCTGTGTGCAACTTTACGAGAATACCAACATATGGTTTCTCAGTTCAGGGGGTATTCCTCGTGCTTCCATTCTAAAGGGAAGTCCATTGTATTAATCTCCAAAAAAAGGAAAATCCATTGTGAATGTAGTAGTCGTTGCTAATGACAATGACCTCAAATGCAACCAGAAGTTCACAATGTTATCAGAATATTATACCTCTGTCTTACAAAAGTTGTTGAGGGATAAGATCATAAATTTTCCAGCTCCTAATCTTGTTAAGGAACCTTACCCAATTGGTATGATGGGAGCACCTACTGTTAGTACCATCATGTTAATGGATATGATACCAAATGTTGTATGTGGTTGCGTCATGAAACACAAGACTGCATCGAGGATGGTAGCATTCATCTCGATGGGAGTAAACAAAACACTAAAAAATCAGTGGCGAAAGAAAATAGTGAATTGTAGATATACACAGATCCATTTCTGTCACATTCTGCTAACATGATTATCGATCACACTGATTCTACTTCTCAACCTAAGGCCTATGTGAATATGGTCACCGTAACTTCCACTGTTTCACCCACACCTAGTTTTTTAGATATTACATTTACAACACATGGTCTACCTTTGAAAAAAAATCCCTCACCTCTTTACATTCCCACTTGTATCAATGGTAACATTGTGATAGGAGTCTTGATAAACCCCGCGAGCCGTGTGAATTTTATTACTGAAGAAACATTAGTATTAAACTCACTACAAAAATAAAAATATGAAGATACAAAATCTACTATCTATACCCACAATGGTATGAACCTCAAACCTTATGGCTCGATCACCCTATCCATCCTAGTTGGACCTAGGACTGTTGACATGGTCTTCAACATCATTCCAGAGTCAAACCTGTTTAGAGTGAAGCTAGGAATTCCTTGGCTGGCTTCCATGAATGGGGTCACCTCTATTATCCACAAATGTTTAAAGTTCTCCCACAAGGGTGTCATGCATGTAGTGCATGATACCAGATATCAACCCTTGGTGTCACACAGCTAGACTAGAGCATGGATCAAATGCCCCTTTTCTCCTTGAGAAGTTAGCCTTGTGCGGCACTGCTCAACTGTACTCACAACTCCCATGCGGACAAGCCCTTTCAAGTTCTCAAATTACGCCTTTTTGCATGCGAGTCATCCACATGGAAGGAGCTCGACTTCTACAAGTGCATCACAGAATTATGCACCTGCGAGCTACTATGAGCTCTTCTGCTTGCATGGTTCGACCATGTCTAAATTTGTTCACTTTTCTGAACAGCTGCTGCATCTTATGCAGTCTTGGTGATTCCACTTCATCCTTTGTGTCCCCCATAAGACAACTGATTACTAAACCCGTTCACCCTAAACTTTGAGTTCGCTCTTCACATAGACTGGCTCCCTGAGCACTCTTGGATCCAACATCAAACTCCTGACGAGTTCCTTTTAGCTCTTTGAGGACTTGACTTCCTCCTTACTGCATTGAGCCTGAGATCCCTAACTCACTCGGTCCAATGACTTCAAGGACTGTGCACCTTTGATCTCGCAATACCTACTCAGCTGCTTCCCAATTCTGGCTTGGTTCCACCTTTCTATTAGCACTCCATTACATCATGCAACCCATCTGAGATCTTGCACCAATGATACCAATCTAGATCTTATGAATCCCTTCCTTGCTGTCCCATTCCTGGGTGACCAACAACTTAACTGGCATCCATCCTTGCACCAGCTGTACACCATACGGGTGAGTTCGGCCCCTGAGTCCCTCACTTGGTCCTACTACGGAGGACTGAGATCTTCCCCAAGCTTACACCAACACTCGATAACACTCGTGGTGCCCATGTGTGCCCTGCACGACATGGCCCAGCTCTTCTTGCGGGGAGTACACCTTCACATTGTGCAACTCCTCAACTTTGCATAGCCAATGCTAAGAACTAGCCTTCTCTCTTGTGTCCCCAGGCTCATATGAGATTGCCTTCTTGAAACCCTCAACATGGTTTCAGTCTACTTGACACTGTTGGAATCTTGGCTATCCTAGACTAACTGTTGCTGACTCGGATATGTAGCTCACCTAACCTTGCATCTCACTTTTCCCCATCACTTGGGATGAGTTCCAACATCTAGCTCCCTTCAGTAGCACACCTTAGAGCTCTCTCATGTTGGCCCTGTTACTGGCATTCACAGGATTCGGGATGTTGAATTCACCACACAACCTCTCCCATCATGGCTAGGGTGGAATGATATCTTTCCTTGTCCCTAATAACCATGATGGACACCTGAGTCACTTGCTTGACTCAAGGAGGGAGCTACTTCTGTTTCGCTCCTAGAAGGAAGAGCATGAGATACCCTTTCCATTTGGTATCATGTCGTGAACTCTCGGTGCACTTGATTGCATCCCTATGGTGCTCCTTCTTTTGAATGACCATACCTCCCTATATAAGATATTAGTATGAATCCCACCATGCTGTAGGATGATACCGAGAAATGGCAGAAATCCCCAATTTCTGCCTTTATGTCCTATACTACTTCATAGCCCATAGGGTCTTTTACTTTGCATTGCAGACTGTTTAACTAGCCTGACTAACTCTTTCGTCATGGCTTGGCATGACCTCTGCAGACCTTCATTTCCTGACTAACTCTTGGAGGAGTCCAACTCGCCTTGTAGAGTTGCACCCCTAACTGGTACAACCTACCTTAACTTGGCATGACTTGGCATGAATTGACACTCCTTTATGCTCCATGTTGCACTTTGCCCACGCTACCATGAGTAACTCGGCCTTCCCGCTAGAACCATACTATCCCAACTCGCCTCAGCACTTTTTGCAACACTAACACCAAGTGCCTAGCTTCCAATGCAACTTGGCCCACCTATATAGACTACAGACTTGGATCACACCTCACGGCTTAGCTAATGCCCAATGGTTCACCATATGGATCCTTGACTCAATGTGACCTAGGATGAGTCCTAGACTTTATGTCCACTAGACTCCTTGTGTCCAACTCGCATCACCACTGCGACTTGCCTTGGCTCATACATTGACGTTCGCACCACGCATAACTTGTAATACCAAGGGTACAACCCTATTGTACTGCACTCGGACTGGGTCCAGTGCTCCTCGAGCACATTGTTCACTTCAAGCTTGTGACACTTGGTATCTCATGGTGGATATTCGTTGGATCACTTTTGGCCCTCTCCGGTTGGTCCACTTCCTTTGAGAATGAACCTACTTTACAAGAACTATGTGAAGTATAAAACTGGAGGAAAAGGGGAGCCAAAGCTGACCCTTCTTGTAATAAAGAAATCGGTTACCTCCTCTTCCCAGGAAGAGAAGAAGAAACTGTGCTTATGACTACTCCTTCTCCGGGAGAGAAAGAGAAGTCCACGTCGGTCCCTTCTCCTTACCGTGAAGGTAAAGAGAAGGTTACACCACCCAATCCCTCTTCTTCCCGTAAGGTTTAAGGGAAGATGACCCTTTCAAAAACTGCCCTGTCCTCTCCCCTTTCATGGGAAGAGTACTGGATGAGCAAGCCTGATGGCTACCTGTTAAATCTAATGTTTCCTCCTTGGCATAGGCCCAAGACCAGAATCGTAGACCTTCCTAATGAATTTCCTGGACCATGATACTACTTATACAGTAGAAAGAAGGGTTCTCACAGAGAATTTGATCCACGGCCTCCTACTGCTCCTACCCCTAAGGCAGTGAGTAGAAAGAGGCCCACTGTCAAGGCTCTCAAATTGACTCCTCCTGTCACTCCTCAGCTTGCTCCCCCTGCTCCTACACAGGAACTTGTTCCTCCGCTTGAAATGATCGTATTGGATGTTCCTATGATCAAGTAGGAAACTCCCGCCCCTTCGCAAGGTCTAGCTTCTAACGCCAAGAGCCATAGAAACTACCTTGCATGAGAGTGCAAGCACCAGTGAAAGGCTCTTCTGGTTGAGTAAGCCACTTCACAACAAAAGCAGGAAGAAATGACTGCCCCCGCTTCAGGGCCCTCTGCAGCATCTTTTTCCTGCCCTCCTCTTGTGTCTCTTCTGCTTGATCCACTCCCGAATTCCATTGCGAGCATAAATGCACCTAACCCTAAATGACTACAAGTTTTAATCACTCCTTTGGTGGAGCTGTCTTTGCTAATGACCATTCCAGATATTCAACCCTTCCCTAAACCCGTGGATATGGTTAACACTTCGGTCATATCTGCTATTATTCTATCCTCCTCCTCCTTTGCACCTCTAGCTTTGTCTATGGGGAGTTCGTCCCCTCCCACGAAGAAAGAGGCAAAGGCTAGTATTTCTTGCAATAAAGGACATAGGAGGATCCCACCTTCGCAAGGTGGCCCTATGATGACTTGTTATGTCCTTGTGACAAAATCAATCCTAACCTCTCCTGAGTTTTTCACCACTCCCGAATCATTTAGCGAGCCTCGCTGTGGATCTCAGGTACAACCTGTCCTATCTACTGAGGGAAGACATGGCACTCCCATGGGGTGCATGTTTAACTTTGTGGATGAAGTACCGAACCTATCGACAATCTTCGTGAAATCACTGACTTTGACTCCACAAGAGCTCGACAGAGAGGACCTCGAAGGGCCCTCTTCCTTGGCCCTTGTTGCGAGAGGGTCGGATGCCCCTCCTCTTAACATTCCACCCTTGTAGGCTCATCCTCCTTCCCCTTATGAGGATCTAGATTGGGAAGCAGATGACCTTTTAGATGATTAGTGTTAGGAGGAGGTCCCCCTTTCTTGATCTTGTGTGTGTGTGTGTGCATTTTTTGTAATGTGTTCCCTCGTATTTGTGCTATGTGTGCCTAGATGACCCTCGTCAACCTTGTTGGTGTGTGGATATAGGCATGGTTTGTGTGTCGTAAACCTTCTTATATTTGTACCATCATTCCCCCATATTTTTGTTTGAATTTCGATAAATTGGGGATGATGTAAAGCATTGGGGGCATTCAGGTGTCCCTTCCATGCTGACCCAATTTTTTATTTTTACTTTTTTTTCTGTGCATTCTTCCTGATCTGGTAGGGGATTGATGATCTTTCACCTTGCATTGTAGTCACATACTATTATATGAGCTCAAACAAATTTGACCTCACTAAACCAGATCCCCATGTGCCCTTTTTTTGTACTTTTTGCTTTTTCTTTATCTTTCTCTCTTCTTTTCTTGAGTTGTCCCTCCTATGTGTGACAACATCCTTTAAACACTTCAACTTTCAGAAAATGATTTTCCGCCGACAAATATTTTCTTGAAAGTCCTCACAACACCTTTTCCTTGGAAGCACATTCTCAACTTGGAACCCTAATGAAATGTGTTTCCTTCATCACGGGTTTGTAAAGAAAGGACTTGAAGACCTTCCTCCGAAGCGAGAACTGCTTTGACTTCCCCTTGCATGGGGGCATTACCTTCCTTTCAAATTCCTTGATAAAGTGAACATCTTTCGAAAGGATCCCTTGATGACGAATCACTCTAAGATGACAACTTTTGAATTGTGCATCCCTTGAGTGGACCCCCCTTATACTTCATGGTGGGTTCGTCAAGGACCCTTTCTTCAAAAGCCTTTGTAACGAATGGAATTTTTCATATCTAGCTTGGGGGCAACCCGACTAGACTTGTTCCATTCGTCCTTTCACATCTAGCTTGGGGGCAACCTGACTAGACCTTACTTTTTCAAATAGTGTGTCCCTTGAGTGGACCCCTCTCCTTTTGAAGGGTTCCTGAGGGACCCCTTTGAAATTTTTTCGGTTTACGTGGCCTGACACTTTAGACATGTCACTGCTTTTAGATGCATTCTATTTGCGAGTAGATGTATCAACGCTTTGGACATGTTCTATATGCGGGTAGACATGTCATCCCTTTTAGATGCGTTCTATCTACAGGTAGACATATCGACGGTTTAGACATGTCCTATTGCGGGTAGACATGTCACCGCTTTTAGATGTGTTCTATCTATGGGTAGACGTATCGATGCTTTAGGCATGATCTATCTGCGGGTGGAAGTGTCACTGCTTCTAAAATGTTCTATTTGTGGGTAGACATGTCACTGCTTCTGACTCTGTAGAGTCCACTTCGTTGGGGCTTCCTCCATGCGAGAGATCTTGGGGGTTACCTCCTTGCAGGTTTGTGGGCCTGTAAGGTGCTTTTTTGTTCCAACTTCATAGTTCCAAGCAACTATGGAGTCCTTTATTTTTCTTGCATCTTCAGGTTTTCCAGATCATAGTTTGCTTCCTCGATGATTCAGGTATACTTTTCTAACCCTAGTCTCTTCTTGATCTACTTTACCGAGCAGTCATCAGTACTTGCGCTCGCTAAAGTGGGGGAAAAATGTATAAGAGTGAATTTTCACCGTAGGTGCAATTCCCCTTTTTTCCTTATTGCACTTTAGAAAACCTAAGTCAGAGGCTTAAATTCACTTAAGCCCGCTGATGGTAGTCCACTTGGTGCCTTTTTTGTGTGTCGATGGAGGTGTTTCTATCAGGAATTCCCACACGACATGTATATATCGACACGACACACTTATGCCCTTGGTAGATTCCTACGACTGAACTAGCAGAGGTGTTACTCTTCCCATTGGCAGCGAAGTTGTAACGCCTCCTTCAGCCACCCGAACCGAATATTACTGTTTCCTCTCTCATTCCTTCATAATGAGTCTTTGAACTTGCATTAGGAGGTTGGATGAAAGATTGGAAGAACTCTACACCACATCAAGCTCTCATATTCTCATTCACAAGATCATTTGCACTCCCTTCCAAGCATTCCATAGCAGCAATATCACACTCCATCACATCAGTAGAGCAATTTTGGGACCACGCCATTGCAGCAGAGGCTTGAGTTCCTCTCATTTCTCCTCCAAGCAGCCTTGAGTTCTCTTGGTGGAGGTGGTAAGCTTCCCTCTCCTCTCATCTATCATTTGGTTGAGTAGCATAGTATTGTTTGTTGTGCTTGTGTTTTTGTCACTTCTTTATCTCTTTTTCATTGGTTGTTTATGGAGGTGGGAACACCTAAATGGGGGTCTGACTGAGGCAGACCCCTATACAGCCACCCCTATAATTCTCTCTCTTGTTGTGTGTAGGTGTGTGAGCTCTTGGAGGATCAACTAGCGAACGAGTTCATTGGTGAGATTCTCCTCATCTTTATCACTTTTTTTTATTTTCTTTACAATATTAGAGATTATTTAATTTACCTAGTTCTATCATTTTGGCCCTTTAATTAGCTTGTTGGGCTGTTAGCTAGTTTTTTGTGGCTTGACCTTATCTTTGTCACTGTCTATCCATACAGACTACAACGTGCTTTCGAGATGCCAGCGTGTCACACTTCTATCCTCAGACAGAGAGCTTCCTAAGACAAAGTGTTAAGCCTAGAAACCAGTTCACCTAGCCTCTTTCTACATTTTAGGCCTGTTGAGTAGCTGAGAGGCCCTACGGTCCTCACTACCCTTGCTTTACATACCCTGAACAATGCATTTAGCTGAGGTAAGTTAGGGCAGCATTTTGTGTCTTGACCCTCCGTGACCTGGGGTCTTGCATGTGGTGGTCCCCCTCTCTTACACTTTCATAAATGCTTTCCTTTTTGAGCCTTGAACTCTTCCCCATGTGAATTTAAAATTCACATTTATTCGTTCAATCCATTTCTCTTCCCCATGCAAGTTATTGGGAAATTCTAAATTCCCTCACTTGTCACATCAGTCAGATGGGACAAGGACTTCCTTTATAAGGACCTTGTCTTCTCCACAAGGTACTTCTCATCATGTGAATTTAAAATTCACATTTATTTTCCCAACCACTTATCCCTTCCAATCATGTGAATTTAAAATTCACGTTTATTCCCCCAACAACTTCTCTCATCCCCATGATGATAAGAGAGCACTTTCTAAAATTCCTCACTTGTCACCATCACCCTCATATGGGGACAAGAACTTCCTTTTTAAGGAGATCTTCTCCTAATCCCAAGGTACTTGCAAGTACCTCCACCTCACATGTCCCTTTTCCAACTCACTTGTCCTTGTGACATCTCATCCTACACATGGCAAGATGTGAGGGCTTGTGAGTCCTCAACTCACAATAGCCCTTCATCTTTCCCATGCTGGAAAAATATTGACCATCCATTTCTCTAGAGATTCTTCCCTTAAAATAGAATATTTTCTCTCAATTCATTCATTCATCACATTTTCAATTCCAGCTAAAGCTCTCTTACTTTCATGTTCTCATATCCTCCATTGTTGCATGCTTCAAGCTCTCATCACTTGCATTTGCATTCATCTATCAAAATACCCAAATAGCTCATTGCATTCATCATCTAATCTAGATCATTTTACATCCATTTTTAGTCTATTTTTCATCAAGGAGCACACATTAATCAACTATCAAAAGGCCAACCAAGGAGATTAACTCATACAAGGTATAAATTTGGTTTTTCATCTTACTTTGTTTGAGTTCAACTTAGGCTAATCATTGAGGTGTTGAATTGTTGTTTCTTCCTTTTGCATTTTGTTTTGCATCTTTTAGGACAGTAAAATAATGCTTCTCATAGAGGGATTAAGGGTCAAGAGGGTTAAGGGATAGGGTAGAGAGTTTACTAAGCGGGTTTAAGGGTTTAAGGGTTGAGGGATTAAGGGTCAAGATTGTTGAGGGATTACAGTAGAGAGTTTACTAAGTGGGTTTAAGATTTTGAGGGTTGAGGGTTTAACGTTGAGGGTAGAGGATTGAGGGTATAGGGTTGGGGGATTACGGTTGAGGGTCCAATGTAAAGGGTAGCTGGTATAGGGGTTGAGAGTTTAGGGTTTAAGGATTGAGGGTTGATGGATTAAGGGTTGAGGGTTGAGAATTGAGGGTTGGGTGTTTACTGTATAAGGTAGAGGATAGAGGGTCTAAGGGTTGAGGGTTGAGGGTTTAAATTTGAGGGTAGAGGATTGAGGGTATAAGTTTGGGGGATTAGGTTTGAGGGTCCAATATATAGGGTAGAGGGTATAGGGGTTGAGGTATTAGGTTTTAAGGGTTGAGGGATTAAGGGTCAAGAGGGTTTAGGGATTAGGGTAGAGAGTTTACTAAGTGGGTTGATGGGTTTAAGGGTTGAGGGATTAGGGTTGAGGGTAGAGGGTAGAGGATTGAGGGTAGAGGGTTTAAGGGTTTAGGGTTTAGGGTTGAGGGTTTAAGGGTTTATAGGGTAGATGGTAGAGGGTTTAAGGGTTGAGGGTTTAAGGTTGAGGGTAGAGGATTGAGGGTATAGGGTTGGGGGATTATGGTTGAGGGTCTAATGTATAGGGTAGAGGGTATAGAGGTTGAGGGATTAGGGTTTAAGGGTTGAGGGACTAAGGGTCAAGAGGGTTGAGGGATTAGGGTAGAGAGTTTACTAAGTGGGTTTAAGGGTTTAAGGGTAGATTATTGAGGGTATAGGGTTGGTAGATTAGGGTTGAGGGTCCAATGTATAGGGTAGAGGGTATAAGGGTTGAGGGATTAGGGTTTAAGGGTTGAGGTATTAAGGGTCAAGAGGGTTGAGGGATAATGGTAGAGAGTTTACTAAGTGGCTTTAAGGGTTTAAGGGTTGAGGGTTTAAGGTTGAGGGTAGAGTATTGAGGGTATAAGGTTGGGGGATTAGGGTTGGGGGTCCAATGTATAGGGTAGAGGGTATAGGGGTTTAGGGATTAGGGTTTAAGGGTTGAGGAATTAAGGGTCGAGAGGGTGTAGGGATTAGGGTAGAGAGTTTACTAAGTGGGTTTAAGGGTTTAAGTGTTGAGGGTTTAAGGTTGAGGGTAGAGGATTGAGGGTATAGGGTTGGGGGATTAGGGTTGAGTGTCCAATGTATAGGGTAGAGGGTATAGGGGTTGAGGGATTAGGGTTTATAGGTTGATGGATTAAGGGTTAAGAGGGTTGAGGGATTAGGGTAGAGAGGCTACTCAGTGGGTTTAATGGTTTAAGGGTTGAGGGTTTAAGGTTGAGGGTAGAGGATTGAGGGTATATGGATTGGGGATTAGGGGTGAGGGTCCAATGTATAGGGTAGAGGGTATAGGGGTTTAGGGATTAGGGTTTAAGGGTTGATGGATTAAGAGTGGTAGAGAGTTTACTAAGTGGGTTTAAGGATTTAAGGGTTGAGGGATTAGGGTTGAGGGTAGAGGGTAGAGGGTTTAAGGGTTTAGGGTTTAAGGGTTGAGGGTTTAAGGTTGAGGGTAGAGCATTGAGGGTATAGGGTTGGGGGATAAGGGTTGAGGGTCCAATGTATAGGGTTTAGGGTATAAGGGTTGAGGGATTAGGGTTTAAGGGTTGAGGGATTAAGGGTCAAGAGGGTTGAGGGATTAGGGTAGATAGTTTACTAAGTGGGTTTAAGGGTTTAAGGTTGAGGGTAGAGGATTGAGGGTGGGGTTGTCGTATTAGGGTTGAGGGTCAATGTAAAAGGTAGAGGTATAGGGGTTGAGGGTTTTAGGATTTAAGGGTTGAGGGATTATGGTAGAGTTTACTAAGTTGGTTTAATGGTTGAGGGTAGAGGATTGAGGGTATAGGTTTGGGGGATTAGGATTAAGGGTCCAATGTAAAGGGTAGAGGGTATAGGGGTTGAGAGTTTAGGGTTTAAGGATTGAGGGTTGAGGGATTAAGGGTTGAGGGTTGAGAATTTAGGGTTGGGTGTTTAATGTATAGGGTAGATGGTAGAGGGTAAAGGGTTTGAGGGTTGAGGGTTGAGGGTTTAAGGTTGAGGGTAGAGGATTGAGGGTTTAGGGTTGAGGGTCCAATGTATAGGGTAGAGGGTATAGGGGTTGAGGAATTAGGGTAGAGAGTTTACTAAGTGGGTTTAAGGGTTTAAGGGTTGAGGGATTAGCATTGAGGGTAGAGGGTAGAGGGTAGAGGATTGAGGATAGAGGGTAGAGGGTTTACTTGTTTAGGGTTTAGGGTTGAGGGTTTAGGGTTGGGTGTTTACTGTATAGTGTAGAGGGTAGAGGGTGGAGGGTTTAAGGATTGAGGGTTGAGGTTTTAAGGTTTAGGGTAGAGGATAGATGGTATAGGGTTGGGGGATTAGGGTTGAAGGTCCAATGTATAGGGTAGAGGGTATAGGAGTTGAGGGATTAGGGTTTAAGGGATGAGAGATTAAGGGTCAAGAGGGTTGAGGGATTAGGGTAGAGAGTTTATGAATTGGGTTTAAGGGTTTAAGGGTTGAGGGATTAGGGTAGAGGGTAGAGGGTAGAGGGTTTAGGGTTTAGGAGTGGGAGAGAGATAGAAGGAGTGAGTGCGTGAGAGAGAGGTAGAGGGGGTAGGAGAGAGAGAGAGAGAGAGAGAGAGAGAGAGAGAGAGAGAGGTTATAAGAGAGAGAGAGAGAGAGAGAGAGAGAGAGAGAGAGAGAGAGAGAGAGAGAGAGAGAGAGAGAGAGAGAGAGAGAGAGAGAGAGAGAGAGAGAGAGAGAGAGGGGAGAGGGTAGAGGATAGAGGTTATATACACAAAAGAGAGGGTAGAGGGGAGAGATAGAGTGAGGAGGAGAGATGTGGAGTTGAGAGAGGGAGAGGGGGTGGTGAGGGAGACGAGAGAGAGAGAGAGAAGAGAATGCAGGGAGTGGGGGAGAGATATAGGTGGTGACTGTGCAAGGGTGAGGGGTGGAGGGAGAGATAAAAGGGAGTGGAGGGAGAGAGAGGGGGTGGAGAGGACAGAGAGAGAGGGGAGGGAGAGATAGAGGGTATAAGGGTTAAGGGTAGAGCGTAGAGGGGAGAGAGATAGAATTAGGGTATAAGGGTTGAGAGGAGAGAGATAGAATTAGGGTATATAGGGTATAAACAAAGAGAGAGAAAATAAATCTTTTAAAAATAAAACTTTATCATAACGCAAAATTGTTTTGAAGAAGTAGAGATATGACCATTTTTAGTAAGAAATAACATGCTTGCGTTATAATGAGAGAGCATTATAACACGAGTCATTTTGACTTGCTCTAAAAATGGTAAAAAACTCAATATACCCATCATCTCAAGGCCCACATTCTGCATATTCTCCTAGTTATGCGTGTGCTCTGAAAAAAAAGTAGCTTTTTGATGATGTTGCGAAGTGTGCATGTTTTTCACATTCCACCACCTTTTTCATGATCTTTCCACCACCTTTGCATGAAATAGCAGAGTTTTCACGTTGAAAGGCATATAATATCAATTCAAGTTTGAATTCCAGTGAAAATTGATATACAATTGTAGTTTGGAGGGGAACAAGCTTTTGAAAAAGTCAAATTGTTGAGTTTGAAGAAAGAAGAAGCTAAGGCTACATAATTGGGTAGAACTCCTCCATTTGAAACTCTGGTTTTTTAGGTATGTGAAGTCTTTACACATTTTCTTTCATTCTATTATGGCTTGATTTCATTTTTGTTATTTTGCATATTCCATGTTGATCATTGTTTGTTTGTCATTATAACCTTAGGTTGTCAATGCACATTTTAAATTACACAATTCTATATGTAGATAGGGAGATAATCAATCAGATTTAATGGTGAAACAATAAATTAACTAATTCCTATCAAGCACAATAGAGTACAAGACAATATGAAAATCAAAATAAGAAGCAAAAGGTAAACCGATCTCCATACTAAACTCAATTTATCTCCATTGCTTTTCTCCACCTGCACAAGGATGCAAGATTTCAAAGGTTGATAATAGAGGAGGAATGTTGATTGCTCACTCCTGCATCATAACGACTTGACGATGAAGAATGATAGAGATGGATTGAAAGATTGAGGAATGATTTTGGCAGAATGAGGATGTATGAAGAAGATTCGATCCAAATGGCTTGTGAAAGGTTAGATTTATAGAGTTATCAAAGACAAAAGCTTAATTGGCAAAGATCAACGATTGAGATTCAGTTTGGTAAGATGAATGGTAAGAGATTTTTTGAGAGTTGAGAGAGAGATAGAAGGTTTCCTCTTCTTCAATTTTTCTCATTCAGAACTAAAGGAAGGTTGTCGTTTGAAGAATGAGTTGGGAATGGATTTCATAATTAAATAAATTAATTTATTTAATTATATGTGAGGATGAAATTAGAAGTTCACATAATTAAATAAGTAATATTTAATTATGTGTGAGAGAGGATTTTAGAAGGTTATTAAATATTTAAAATATTTAATTATTCGTGGAGTGAGAAATGGTATTAAATTAAATATTTATAATATTTAATTTAACTATGAGATGAAGGGGGTGTTTGGAGGAATATTCTCTTATTCGAATTCAAATATTTAAATTTAGAATTAATATGATAATTAATATAAATAAATTATAAAATTTATTTTATTTAATTAAGAGGAATGTGGAAATGGTAATAATTAAATAAAGTTATTTATTTAATTAAGGTAGAAGAGTTATAAGAGTGAACAATATAAATAAATAATTAAATTTATTTATATGTAGATGATTTTTAGAAGATTAATTAAATAATTTATATTTAATTAATTAACAAGCTTGATTAGCCATGACCATTTTGAGACGTATACACTATATACTTGCCAATTACATTTTTAAACGTATACACTATATAATTGCTAAGTACATTTTTAAACCACATCTCTTTAAGGCATTTTGTTATTTAACAATTGACTTACCTTGTGTATGCTTCCACATTTTTTATACACATATATATGGCATACGTTTTAAGGAAGTAAAATAAAACATCATTTCTCAATCCTTTATTATGGATGTGCATACCACTCTTCGAAGCTTTCATTCAAGTATTTTTTCAAACAGTTATACCAAGCAGCCGATTGCCTTGTCTATGCTACCAAATTTTTCATACATGTCTCTAAAAAACTGGAATATACTCCTCCCACATTGATAGATCTTAGAAACTATTTTGGTTTTCATCTCTATTTCTAAATTTACCTCATCACTAAACCTACCTCATCACTTTTAGTTGTGATATATTTTAAATGTTTCCTTGATTAGTCTACCTACAAGGGATTCTAACCCTTCACTCCACTATTATAAGACTCTTTATTCAAGGCTACGTTAGCAACATGGGGAAAGGTGCAACCTATCTTGAAATCATGGCACAAAATGGAAGCATGGACAAAGCATTTGAATTGTTTGACAATAATGTTTTTGTATAAATGTATGAAAAATGTGGTAGCATTGACAAGCTAGTGAGCTTGGCAAGATAGTGAGCTCAATCACTAGCCTACCAATGCGGTAGGGTTGAGAGGGTAGGGAAAAAAATTCCTCATAGAAATGGGGTCTCATGGAGTCATTCAAAGGTGGCAAAGAATTGAGGGAATTGATTGAAATGAATTATGGGAATTCTCGGGGAGACTACCACAAAAAGATAAAAAGGTTGTTGAAGCATTGAGAACACTAATTGAAGAGTATCGGAAGACTAACAAAATGCCATCTCTGAATTAAAGGGATGTGGTAAGAAGGAGAATCGGTAGTCGGAACCATGAGCCACATCCAAAGCATTTTTTGGATATGACTCAAACCCAATTTTTTCATAAATTTCAAAAGGATTATCCTCATATTAGCATTTTTCAAAGATTTTTTGAAATTATTAAACCTTTTTATGTCAAGATAAATAAAACACGCACTACTTGTTGTTGTCTACTACATATTGAATTCTCTAACCATTATGATGTTTATCGTTCTATTTGTTTAGATTTGCATACTAACGATGTTTTGTAGGATTGTGGTATAGAAGCCCCACCAAAATATTCAAGAGAGTTCTTATAATTTTTTTTATGTGAAATAGATGATGGCCAAATATTCTATAGGACAACATGCTTGGATGGTTCATGCGAGCATTATGGTGGATTGTAGCGTATGCCAGTATGTCAACATATGGAAAGAAAAAATGAGTGGGACATAAACTAGTAGAGTTTGGGAAGTATAAAACAGTGGAATATGCTACAAAAGATTGGTCTCAAGCAAAAAGGTGTGATTTGGTTATTTAGAAGATTCCAGTGTATCAGTTTATGTCCATGTTTCATGACAATATAGTGTATGAGTATGCAAGGCCTACCCATAGAGCCCAATGGTTGGACACACAATTCAAGCTATGCAAGGAAACCTTTCTAGTTGGCATCATACTATCAGTGGTTGACTTTGTAGAGAACTACACTCTACAGCCACAATGTGAGGTGCAGTCACCGTATTACAACTCCATACAGGTTCTGATATTTGTGCACATAGCATTCATTCACGTAGCTGATAGTACAGAGGACCAAAGGAAGGTATTGAGGGAGTATCAATTTTATATTAGCGATGATCACACACATTCTAAAGAGTTAGTGGAAAGTTGCTTCCAGATGTTATACAGTGATTTGGCTTAGAGGGGCATAGCATACGGTCGACATATAATATGGTCAGATAATTGTGCAACATAGTTCAAGAACTCACGCATGTTCTACTAGTTGAGCAGGATGCATGTCATTATAGGTGTTCAAAATATGTGGAAATTTTGTGAGGCTGAGCATTGAAAGGGGGAGCATGATGGTGCAGGAGCATGTGTGAAAAGAGCATTAGCATGAGAAGAGTTAAAGTATAAAGACAATGCAAAGTTGATAGATGCAAGATCAATTGTCGAGTGGTGTAATGCTTCGATGGGTCTAGGCAATGAAAGTATGTCTTTAGTTCATACATATATTTTTTTGATGGATGATACTAAAATTGCACCATATGAGGATTGTTCTACACTAACAAGATCGAGTGAGATACACTCTTTCCTCAGCTCAAATGCAAGTTCATGGAGTATCGATACACAAAAGATGACATGCTTTTGTTCTTCATGTACAATGCAAGCATGGAATTATTGTGAGTCAAGGGGGAGTGGGTTGAAAAATGGTTGACAAGTTATCTTAGCCCACTTCACATGTATCACCCTCCGACGACATTGGAACTAACATAAATGGAATCATCAATCAACTTTGACCACGTATCAAATCTAGTTCAACCAGGTAATATATCTACTTGCTTAGTTTTTGAAATTCCATTTTGATGATTACTTTGTAGTGTATTTGTAATGTTGACTAATTTCAAGAGATTTGTTGCACATATCAATGCAGGACATGCTTATGCAGTTATTGTAGATGAAGAAAATGAAGAGGGAAGAGACTCTTACTTGTGTTGTTGTGTTGAGGCCAAAAATAAATTGGAGGCCCCAATTATAGATGGAGAAAACATCGAATACTCTACATGCTCAATTGTTGTTACTGGAACGTGGCTTAGAAGGTACCCACATAAAAGTGTTAAACATTGGCTATTTCAAGACTTTGAAACACATCGTAAGATTCTTCATTACTTGAACCTTGTGATGGAATCCAATGTTTGTTTGACAAAATATGGGGGTAGACCTTTGAACAAGACCTTGTGGAAGGTCCATGAGTCTGACCATGAGGCAATACTTGACACAATAAAGAGTAGAGAAGATTTGGATGGTTCGTTGGATTAATTTTTAAGTATGCACATTGGTTCTTATTAATTTATACTTTGTATGCACATTAATTTGTTTGATGCCAATGTTATCATCTTCTTTTACTTTTCCTATTTGTAAGTAACCTACTAAAAATTGATTGGTCTCCTCTTGCAAAAAATGCAGATTTATGAGCCATCCAAGAGAATCTCAGCCAAAAAAGCAATGCAATATCGTTATTTTGATGATCTTGACAAATCTTAATTATGATTTTAAGCCATTACAAAATATTGTACCAAGCTTGGTGAGGGAATTTCAAGTTATTCATTTGAAGCTAACCTTATCATGAGCACCTATGATGCAAATATTATAAGAGCATCTCGAATTTCAAGTTATTCTATTCATGAGAGGTGTTGTGTGCAATAGGTATCTTGGAACTCCCAGTGAAGATGTATGACCGAGAGTGATTAAGTTGAGAAACTGGCATGCCTATTTGTAAGTGCCTTCCATCTATTTTCATTTCATTTCCATTTTGGATGCTCTTTCTTTTTCTTCTTTTACTTTGCGTATTTGTAAGTAAACTACTAAAAATTGATTAGTCTCTCATTGCAGAAAATGTTGATTTATGAGCCATCAAAAAGAATCTCAGCCAAAAAAACAATGCAACATCCTTATTTTGATGATCTTGGCAAATCTCAATTTTGATTTGAAGCCATTATAAAAGAGTGTGTGAAGCTTAGCGAGGGAATCTCAAGTTACTTATTTGAAGTTAACCTAAAAATGAGCACCAATGATGTAGACATTATGAGAGAATCTCGAATGTATGAGTGACATTGTAAAAGATTTGTGATAATGGACTACCTAAGGCACTGTAATGAGATTTACTTGTAATGAGATTTACTCAAATATTGAAATTTGGTGCAAGGCACCAAGATTATTGAGCAAATTTGGTTCATGGAAGTCTTAAGATAGTTTTGTGTTTTGAGTTTTTTCAATTGAATAAGGTCATATTAGACCAATTTATAATGTAATAAGTCATGTTAGTTGGTTTTGGGGTCATTTTGGAGTTCATGTTTGGTGCAAGAGCACCTTGTTCTCTAAATGCCCTCAATAAGAAAATTTGCAAAATTTGAATTTTTAAATGTAAAAAATGTGAAAAAGGTCATGTGAAGGTCATATGTAATGTATTCAAAGTTTCAAATAGGTCATTAGGTGATTAGAGAAGTGATATTGCACAAAAGTTGTCATTTGGTGTAAAAATACAAAACTTGCATTAGTTGCACAATTGCAAAATTATAGAAGATGAAGAGTCCTCTTGTTAGAAAGGGTAGTTAATCGATGGAAGATGTAGGGGAAACATTCATAGCTGATTAGAATAGCTATATAAAGCATTGTACATGCATGGAAAAGAGCATAACTTGTATTCTTGAAGAAATTAGTAAATAAAGGACCCTAATTTCTATATTTGCAACACTTTTCCTTTTTTGTTTCAAGCTTGTGCAGATTGTAGAACACCTAATAGTTTGATTGTTGATTAGTTTTCTTCAGAGCAAGGGGTTAGGTTACTTTTGAGATTGTTTTGAAGTCTTTTAACTCATATTTGAGGAAATAAGAACAATTTTATCATAACTGGGTTGTAACCCTCAATAAGGGTTTTGAGAGTCCATTAAGTGATAAGATTGTCATTCCACCGATGTAGAGTTATGTAGGTCGGTGGAATGGATTGAAATTAGGTGTTTTTCAATTTGAATATGTGTGTAGATATAGGGGAAGACAAGAATGTGAAGTTTTGTTGTTGCTCCAGATAAATTTCTGAGTTTTCACACAAGAAATGGTCCCTATAGACTAGGGTTTGGAGAAATGACAATTACAAAGTCTTGATGGCAGTTTGATTACTATATGCAGACATATTCCAACATGTATAAGGCATTTAAAATTTTGTATGAGGTTTGGTAAGTGGGTTTTTACTAAACCTTAGTTTTCTTGAGCCTACAAGGGTATTTGATGAGGGTTTTGTTGTTTGATGTTATATTGAAATTGTTAAACTGTAAAAGTGGAAGATTTGAAAGTTTTGAGACTTGATACACTGTTTCCCGAGGTTATTTTATGGTTTGGAGTTGATTTGTTGATAGTTGCTTCACAAAATTGACCTAATTTAAGGCACTTTCTAGTAGACAGTTTTTTGATCTTAGAAACTTTCCAAAATAACCTCTTCAAAGCTTTTGTTATGTATTAGTAGATCAAAATGGGTTTCTAAATATGTATTGGGTCTGTAGAAACACAAAGAGATTGAAAAAGAATCACTCATTTTAGAGGTTTGGTGACCTACTAGAGATATGATGGTTTGATTGCTAAAAAAAGTGAATATGGTAAAACAATGAAAAGAATGGTTGTTAATGTTTGGAAACAATCTTATTGATGTTGTTACAAATGTCTCTATGTTTGGATAAGGTTTAGAAAGAAAAGTTGTTGAATTTTTTGATTTGAGTAAGGTTAACTCTATGTGTAAAATGGTGTTTGGTCTACAAGATTGAAAGGATATGATAGATCAATGTCATGAAGGTGAGTTACTGATTTGTTTCTAACAAAATGTGATTGTTCAAAGGTGTTACAAGGTCTGGTAATAGGTTTGAAGCCAAAATGGATGAGCGGTGGTCTTTTTTCCTTAATGAAACAAGTTGAAACTTGGTGAGTGGTAGATGGTTTGGTTGGTTCAGTGTTTTTGATGGTGATTTTGATCAAACCCTCATAAGACTCTTTTGGATCAGCTTTCACAAAACAAGAAAACTACATTGTCCACTAGGCCAATTAGGACAAATTAACAAAGCAACCCCCCTTTATTCTTCCTATCACATGCAAACCACCATTGGGAAGCATTAACTAGTCTTCCAAACCACCAATTCCTCCACTTTTAGGGTGTGATAAGCCCTCTAACATAACAAACCCCAAAACCCTCTTCTTTCACAAGTTAGGAAAGGGTTTATTGAAAACCCATACTCCAAACCTTCCCATAGCCAACCAAAGCCTAAAAAACCTTCAAAAAGGTCTTCACAAGCTTAAAAGTTCAAGAGATATTGCTACCCCCAAAGATTTCTTCAAACCCTAGCACTAAACCACCATTTTCCACTTAAAAATGCACCAGTTGACATTTAGGGCATCACCTAAAAACCCTCTATTCACCTCCCATGCACACAAAACTTTGCACACATGTTTTATAACCCTAAATAAGTCTTTCCACCAAGTTACAGAAGCATATAGTGGGTGGAAGGCTTAATATGAAATTTTAATGCACTAAAAACCCTTAAAATAGGGTATACAGACTGACCCTTAGTAATTGGCTTCTAAAATGCAAAAAATCACTTAAAATCCAACCAAAAAAAATTTAAATGGAGTTAAGTATGCTACCCACTAAATTCCATCCAAGAGAGAGCACAATCACCCTGTACAAAACCGTACAGTTCAAGGAAACATCAGATTTCTAGTAAAAAGATAGAAAATTACAAGGAAACAATGAATTTTATTGATCTTCTAAGTACATGGTACATTTACGCTAGGCATGGTACATTTACACTAGGAATGGTCATCTTTTGAACCCAAACATGTGGAATCATTCTGAGCTACGTTCAACCGACTCTATCCCTTAAGGGTCCAGAGTGTAAAAGGGAAACAATCTTTGATGGGGTATTACTCAAAAAATGTGATGCTTAAAAAATATTTGTCTGAGCTTACAAGATCACATTGGGCACCTCTACAATAACCTCTCTCAGTTTTTGTTATTTCAGAGTGGTTTTCCTATGGTGTCCAGTTTTCACTTGATGGAAAAAGTGTCAAATGCAAGCAATGTAAAGTTACAAAGTGGTGCAACTTTCGTTTTGCAACTCATGTGACCAAATAGACTATTCCAACACATCTAAATAGACATGTTTATGCTAGGAATGGTCCTATTTCACACCCAAACACACGAAATCGCTCTGAGCTACATTCAACTAGATCGATCTCTTAAGAGTCCAAAGTGCAAAATGGCTGCAAACTTTAGAATATTGTTACTATGATACCTTGACACTTAGACACTTCTTGTCTGATCCTATATGATTGGATTGAGCCCCTCTATAATAAACTCTCTCAATTTTTTCTATCTCAGAGGCATTTTCCCATGGTGGCGAATTTTCACTTGGGGAAAAAGTTGTCAAATGCAAGTAGTTGAAAGTTGCAAAGTGGTGCAACTTTCATTCTACAACTCATGTGACCAAACAGATTGTTCCAACATGTCTGAATAGGTATGTTTACGTAGGAATGGTCCTCTTTCGCACCCAAATACGTGGAATCGCTCTGAGCTACGTTCAACTGGATCAATCCTTTAAGAGTCCAAAGAGCAAAATCATTGCAAACTTCAGCATGCTATTACTCGGATACCATGACACTTAGAAACTTCTCATTCAATCCTATGAGATTTGTTGGGTCCCTCTACAATAACCTCTCTCAATTTTTGCTATCTCGGAGGCATTTTCCTATAGTGGAAAATTTTTAGTTGGGGAAAATGTTGTCAAATGCAAGTAGTTGAAAGTTGCAAAGTTGTGCAACTTTCATTTTGCAACTTGTGTGACCAAACTGACTATTCCAATGCATCTAAATAGGTATTTTTATGCTAGGAATGGTCCTCTTTTGCACCCAAACACCGGAATTACTCCAAGCTACATTCAACCGGATCGATCCCTTAAGAGTCCAAAGTGCAAAATGGCTGCAAACTTTAGCATGGTGTTACTCAGATACCGTGATGCTTAGAAAATTCTTGTCTAATCCTATGGGATCATGTTGAGCTTCTCTACAATAACATCTCTCGGTTTTCACTATCTTAGAGGCATTTTCCCGTGGTGGAAAATTTTCACTTGGTGAAAAAGTTGTCAAATGCAAGTAGTTGAAAGTTGTAAAGTGGTACAACTTTCGTTCTACAACTAGTGTGACCAAATGAAATGTTCCAATGCATATGAATAGGTATGTTTATTTTAGGCATGGTCCTCTTTTGCACCCAAACATGCGGAATCACTCTGAGCTACGTTCAACCAGATTAATCCCTTAAGAGTCCAAAGTGCAAAATGGCTACAAACTTCAGCATACTGTTATTTAGATACTGTGATGCTTAGAAACTTCTCATCCAATCCTATAGGACCATGTTGGGACCCTCTATAATAACCTCTCTCGGTTTTCTCTATCTCAGAGGCATCTTCCCATGGTGGCGAATTTTCACTTGGGGAAAAAGTTGTCAAATGCAAGTAGTTGAAAGTTGCAAAGTGGTGCAACTTTCGTTCAACAACTTATGTGACTAAACAGATTGTTTTAATGCATTTGAATAAGTATTTTTATGCTAGGCATGCTCCTCTTTCACACCCAAATATGCAAAATCACTCTGAGCTACGTTCAACCAGATCGATCCATTAAGAGTCTAAAGTGCAAAATGACTACAAACTTCAACATGTTGTTACTTAGATATCGTGATGCTTAGAAACTTCTTGTCTGATCCTATAGGATCACATTGGCCCCCTCTATAATAACCTCTCTTGGTTTTTGTTATCTTAGAGACATTTTCCCGTGGTGGCAATTTTTTTCTTAGGGAAAAAGTTGTCAAATGCAAGTAGTTGAAAGTTGCAAAGTGGTGCAAATTCTGTTCTACAACTCGTGTGACCAAACAAATTGTTCCAACACATTCAAATGGGTACGTTTACACTAGGAATGGTCTTCTTTCATACCCAAACATGTGGAATCACTCCGAGCTACATTCAATCCGCTCGATCCCTTAAGGGTCCAAAGTGCAAAAGTGAAGCAATCTTTGACGAGCTATTACTTGGAAACCGTGATGTCTACAAACTCTTTGTTTGAGCCTATGGGATCGTGTTGGGCCCCTCTACAATAACCTCTCTTAGTTTTTGTTATCTTAGAGTCATTTTCATGTGGTTTCTAGTTTTCACTTAATGGAAAAGTGTCAAATGCAAGCAGTGTAAAGTTGCAAAGTGGTACAACTTTCGTTTTGCAATTCGTGTGACCAAAAAAATTGCTCCAATGTGTCCCAATAGGTATGTTTACGCTAGACATGGTCCTCTTTTGCACCTAAACATGTGAAATTTCTCCGAGCTATGTTTAACCAACTTGATCCCTTATGGTGGCATGCAAAACAATTGAAAAGAGAAACATACACATGGCAGTTGAGAAGTCCGAGTTTTCCACACAAAAAGCATATGATCATTGGTGTAGAGAACCTTGTTCCTCCATTTAATGAAGTAGGTCTAGTTCAATGGTTTTAGTCATGATAATATCAAATAAGGCCATGATAGGCCACTTTGTAATGTTGCTTTTAGTTTTGAGTTAATGTGGGGTCATTTGAGTCAATTATGTAAAAATTGCAAAATTGTCAAAAATGTTGTCAAGCAAAAATGTAAAAATTGCTCTCATGTGGAAGCCCAATGGTCATGGGAAGTTGAAAGGTAGTTTTAGGCATTGCAAGGAGTTTGTTGAGGTTTATATATGTTATAAAATTGAAGTTAGTGGTTGTTGAAGAGTTTGAAGGAGAATATCAATCAAATATCTCTGTTTCTTTGTTAATTTATATGCATTTTCTTCATTTCTAGCCTGTGTATCAGTCCATACAACGAGATTTTTCTCTAATATGATCTGAATCTATTATAGAATGGTTTTAGCTTTAATTTGAACCCATTCTTGTGGAATTATATTAAGTTCCAAGCAACTTAGAAGTAGATTTCTGAAACTGGTCTAAACTTGCTCATACAAGGGTTTGAGTGTAATATGTTGAAATAGGCCATTCCACCAATTGTTCAGGTTGCGTCTCAATGGAATGGGCCTGATGTAAGTAGGATATGGAGAAGGAATAAGAAAATATAATTGGTAAAGGCATTGGAAGAGATTACTAACGCTGCCCCTATTGAAAATTTAGAATTTAGGCCTTAAAAGCAAAGGCTAGAAGAGGTGAAAAGAAGAAATTGCTTGAGAATAAGTTAGAATAGGTTGGAAATAGGGTGAGGTTGTGGAGTTTTATGTGTTCAAAATTTCCTCAAGGATAGGGGAGGTCAAAAGTATGTTATGGCATGATGCCCTAGTTGGGAAAAGAGGGGTTTTGAATGAAAAAGAGAGGTTTGAGGGAGTAAAAGTGGGTAAAGTTAGGGGGCAGCATAATTTGGTGGTCAATTAAGTTTGTGCAAGAAAAATGAAGAGTGTTGGAAGAGGTTTTGAGGTTGTATGAGGTCTGGATATGGGGTTTTCAATAAACCCTAGTGAAATTTGAGAAAAGTGAGGGTTTAGAGGATAGTGGGGTTAGAGGGCCAATCATGTCCTAAAAATTATGGATTTTGTGGATTTTAAGATTGGTAAATGCTTCCCAATGGTGTTTTGCAATTGGAAGAGTGATTGAGAGGGTGTTGCTTTGTTAAATAGACCTATTTGGGGGTCTAGGACAACATTGAAGCACTAGGTTGAGGGTTTTGTTTCAAAAGAGTCTCATGGGATTTTGAGGCATGTGAAAGTATGTGTTAAAGGGTGTCTGAAAAGAATAAGGGTTGGAGAGATTTTTTAGAAAATTTGAAAGTTATGTCAAGAAAGGTAGGTCTACTGACCTACTAAAGAGACTAGGTGAAAAACTGAAAACAAGCCAAGATAGTGACCAAGATAGTGATTTTGGGGAAGAAAAGTGGCTAGAAGTTCTTTGTATGGTGAAAAAGGATTGAAGGCCTCCCTGTCATTGCATCAGTCATCCTCAAGTCTAGCAAGTGCAAGATTTTTTTCAATTATCCTCCTTGCCCCTACAACAATATACATCCAATTGTAAATGCGTACAGTGGTGGAACTTCAAAACATTTTATTTTTTCCTCAATTAACAACTTTGGTTGTGAATTTTTTTGTCATTTTCATTTGAAATGATTTTCTATGCTTCAAAATTGGAGTCTAAGAGAAACAAGTGATGCTCTCACGTACATTTATTATTTGGTGTGATAAATAAAGTTTCCATTGTTGAGTCCATTTCTTATTTGTATTATAAATTATAACTTGCTTTCTCCTCAGTCCATTTCCTATACAAGAAATAATATTGCAAAAAGTTGACATATAAATCTTTCGACGTGTTTATATGGTGATGGATCAAGAACATAACATTTCATTTTGCACTATGAGGACTATGCTGTGAAAATGTTTGTATGATAATGTGTCAAGAATTTAACTACTTCATCTACTATGAATATTATGTTTTGCAAGTGTTGTGAAGATTATGCTTCCTTTGCATAATTGAGTTGTTCCAATCAAAGGATTAAATATATTGGAATCTTTTTATGAATCATTTTATGGAATACCAATTGCAAACATGTTTTTTGCTTTTAGATAAAGTTGTTTAGCATCAATCACTTAATATTCAAGAAAAACCATGAAGGACAACAATAATCAATGCTAGGGCTAACCAATTAATAATTATACATGTGAATAAGTCAAGCATGTACATGTGAATAAGGGAAGCACAAGTACTCAAAAACACATAAGCCTTGAAGTATACACACGAATACATAGTATACACAAATTAATACAAAGTATATGCATGAATACAAGGTATACACATGAAAACATGTAAGTCACAAAGTAAACATTGGAATACACGTAAGTTGTAAAGTATACACTTGAATACACGCAACTCATATCTACTGAACCATGGCTTTATAATACAAATATGGACACCATCGATAAAAAAAAATTGTATTAGCCAAATAGCCATGTAGGCATACATCAATATATGCTGATATAAGTATAAAATATAGGTACAAAATAGCCATATAGGCTTACGAGAATGCCATATAGGCATATAATGTCAAATATATCCAATACAAAATATGTACAAAAATTCCATATAGGCATACAACAAAGGGATTTGGAATCAAAAGTCATTTCTCTCCATGCTCTCGAAATAAACTCTTTCCCTTTGCTTGTCAATTGGATGGTGATACGTTTGTCACTCATTTATATTGTGGTTGAGGAGTGCTCCTAGTGCTCCTCCTAGGGTTTATTTCTTGGTCAAGTCTTATCTGTTACAATAAGAAGTAAATACATTAGTATATAGATATTACATTATAAAAAATGATATATTTAACAAAATAATCACTTACCGCCATTTGATGATCACTCTCCATAAGAGAAATATTCAAATTCCCATGTTGAGGTGTGTTGAAGCCCTGTATAAACCATCCAAATAGAAATTAAACTACAAATCAATAATGGTTTGATTTTTCACTAAATAACATCTATAACAATGAATGTAAATTGAAATTTAGTAATTTGCCTCATACCTCCCTTGTCCAAGCCATCGAACATTCTATAGCAGATGAAATAATGATCTACATTGCCCTCGTGACATTCAGAGGTGTTTTCGCTTGCAACATCTAAAAATAATACAACAAATTATTCAATCACAAAAACTACAATAGCGATCCACGCCATGACTTATAATGTATGAGATAATGAACAAAATTTTGAGTACTTATTAAACTATATATTTCTAACTATCATGCTTACTATTTTCCCTATCCATATCTTGTTTGAAAGCACATTTTTTTAGGCTTTTACCCATAGCAGCAAGCCAATGAACCATTTGATAAAATGCTTTCGTAGACATGCACGATAACTGTGGTGGCATAGAGAAGGTAGTGAACTGTTTGAAAAAATGCCTCGAAGAAAAGGGGTCTCGTGGTGATGGAATGCCATTACAAACAAATGCACGTCATGGAATTCCATCACCATAAGATCACATTTCTTTTAGGAATTTTTTCAGACAATTCATTGCCTTATCTATGGTATTATTGCTTACTATTATGCTTTGATAGAAATTTTCCAAGCATCCCTAGTTTGTTGGAAAACACCTATTTTAGGATTTTAGCCATAGTAGCAAGGAAGTGAGTAGTTTGATAAAATGCTTTGGTACACATGTATGGAAAATGTGGTATCATAGAAAAGGTGGTGAGCTGTTTGAAGAAATTCCTCGAAGAAATGTGGTTTCATGGTGATGGAATGGCATTCCATCACCATGAGACCACATTTCTTCAAGGCATTTTTTCAAACTACTAATTGCCTTGTCTATGCTATTGCTTACTATTATGCTTTGATATATTTTTTACAAGCATCCATAGTTTGTTGGAAAGCACCTTTTTTAAGCTTTTAGCCATAGCAATAAGGAAATGAACTATTTGATAAAATGCTTTGGTAGACATGTATGGAAAATGTGGTAGCATAGAAAAGGCGATGAGCTGTTTGAAAAGGTGCCTCAAAGAAATTGGGTCTCATGGTGATGTTCAGGTCTCATGGTGATGGACATCACCATGAGACCACATTTCTTTGAGGCATTTTTTCAAAAAACTCATTTCCTTGTCTATGCTATTGCTTACTATTATTCTTTCATATATTCCTTCCAAGCATCCATAGCATAGACAAGGCAGTGAATTGTTTGAAAAGATGTCTAAGTAAAAAGTGGTCTCATGGAATGCCATGACAAGCAAATGTAATTGGAAGTTGCTCCTACTTATTACTTATGTTGTGTGAATTAATTGCATCACTGCTTATATTGACTTTCTAAACAACTATATTGTAGTTGAAATTTTGTCATCTATCAACATCTAGTTATTAGTTATTGAATGTGAATTAATTATTTGAGTTTGAAAGATGTGCAATGCAACGTAATCAACGATATGAATATAAAATACACAAATCTATTAAGTATAATTCATTAGTTAAACTCTTTATTCTATTACCTGTGTGTAGGTTTGACTAAATCCACTGGCACTAGGAGGTGTTCCCATGAAATTCCCAATATTAGCCTATTCAACATCGAAAATCACATATTAAAATACCAAATTCATCAAACAATGCTTTTAACATGTAATAAATTTATAATTTTTTACTAATTAATACCTCAACAGTAGGTGTAGGGCCAGTGTATCCAATATCAACACTGTGACCCTACAATTTTATTAAAATCATAAAACTAAATTAGTTAATCTTGCATTTCAAAATCAAAATTTAATAAATTAAATTCAATGAACATGCTAACTTTTACCTGAGTATCAAAGCCATATGCCTCATGCAAAATGTCAGCTACCCTCTCCATCTCCATAGCTGCAAACGGATTCTACGTAGCAACCTTATGAGTGTCGGTGGGGTCATATGAACAAGTCACCTCGTAAGATTGACACAAATGGGTTTGAAGGACACCACTTGAAGACTCCCTTGGATGGCACTGTAGAATAGGGCTGGCATGCTGGATGACACTCTAGGTCAAAGAGTTGATGGCCTACAAAGTCTCTACATCAGTACTCTTCTTCGCGATGGAAGGAATAACGATGTGCTCATGAGGCGGTCTAGCAAGAGGTTGTCTCCCTTTCCGCATAGGATCTTGCTATGCATTGGGTCTATCTTGAGCCGAGCCCCACCTCTCCCTTGGAAGTCCCTCATATCAAAATAATTTGGGATTTTGTTCAAGATGAACTCACAGTATAATTTCCTAAGGAAATATTGCAAGAATTCACAATTGTTGCACGGTGGGTAATAAAAATCCATGTACCACCTATCATAAAAAAAGTTTCTAATTTTTTGGTGGTGGCACCAATGAATAGGAAACCTCTTCGTTGTGAGGGTAAAATTTTCATTCGTGTGTGGGTCAGTGAATAATGAGCACAAATCACCTTTTGTAATTTTTAAATATTTTACATCTTTATATGATAATTTATCCATGTAATAAGCCCTAGCTGCCTGCCTCTTATCTTTCTATCCAGTTAATTGTTTGCTAATTGAATCTAAATTTTTTAACATTTATTTCAGTGAAGTTTCCAGGGTCATTCTTTCCATGGTTGAACTGTTTGGATCGCTCAACCTCCTAATTAAATCCTCAATTTTTTTTTTATTGTTTTCAATTTCACTCATCGAATTTTGCTGAGTGTCAGGAGGGTGTTGAGGGATTGGTGGAGCTTGTTGTTGTGGTTGATTAACTTGAGGATTTTGTTGTTGAGGATTTTGTTCTTTTTGTTGTTGTGCTTGTTACGTATTTTGAGGAGGGTTTGCAGGTTGATTAGCATCTCCTACAAATTCAAAAAGTAAATATCAAATACAACCTAAAACTAACAAATTCAAAACAAAAAAAAAACAATCCTTACCTCTTAGACCTCCTCGTTGACGTGGCGGCATCCTGGTGATGAAACAACAACTATTGATGAAGAATTTCACAAAATAGCTCCTCCTAGAACACAAGCACAAAATACTATGGTTTTGGCCGCAGGCAACAAAAAAAACACAGTGAGAAGTGAAAATGAATTTGTTTTCTTTTTCATTTTTTCTTTTAATAGGTCATAATGCGAGAGTGTTATAACGTGCTCGCATTATGGTCTCGTTGTGGCCAAGCCTCAGGCTCAACACACCAAGTCATAACACAAGGGTGAGCGCGTTGCATTATAACACAAGCGCTCTATAACGCGCTCACGTTATGAGTTTTCAAAAAAAATAAATCAAAAAGTGGCTACAAATTGGCTACCCATCTTCATGCACCCACCCATGTGCAGGATCATGGGGGTCCAAACTAGGCTCCTTAGTGGCAATGAAAATTCAAAAAAATAGAGTTAGGCAACTTGGCATGAAAATTTGAATAGGTTATTAACATAAGTTGAGAAATATGTAAGAACAAAACTTGTACCAAATTGAATATTGTTTCTAGGCTACTAGTCCTTTTTTGGAAAAAAGGTAAATATTTTTTGCGAAAATTTGAAATTTCAATGCAGTGGTACTAAATTTTTAGGAAAAAGATAAGAAGTAGGTGTATGTCTAACCACCCTAAGTACAAGAATTTTTATTTATTTTTCTAAAACTTTGAATATTTGTAGAGGACACATGCTCAAATGTGTTAGATTTTTTTTTTTAATTTTTTGCATGTAAATAATTAGTTATGATTTTTTTATTAGAACATTTTAGAATTATTAAAATGTGTTTGTTTGGCCACCATAACTTGGTCAAAAATTTATGAAATTCAATTTTATTTTTATCCTATAGTATGTGAAGCATAGAATGTGACACATCTTTTAGGTTTGAAAAATGTGAAGTAGTTTGAAAGTTATAGAAGTTTTTCAATCAACCTATCAATCAAGACTTTAGTCGTAATGTATATAAAAAATCAATAATAATTATTTATTAAATTCAAAATAAGGCATATCTCATATTAGTGGAAAGTTGACAATTTTTTCTATAAACCCCTTTTGTTTCATGAAATTCAGATTAAAAAAAGTCATCAGCCACAAGAGCGAACTTCAGAAAAATATGCAAATTTTGTAAACATGTTTTTTGGGTTGACTTTCTAGGTTAGGCAATCCCACACCAAATCCAAAGCCAGATCTTGAGCCTACTATTTTTTTCAAAAAAAATGGATATCTGTTTAGAACGGATATCCATTTAGAATGGATATTCGTTTATAAATAGACATCTGTTTAGAAATGAATACCTATTACCTATATTATTTATAGGGTGATCCCACAATAGTGGTTTACATTTTCTGGGAGATCCTAATTTTTGCTGAAATGAAATATTTTTAGAAAATATAATGATTTAAGCCTTGAAAAGTTCCATTTAAAGGATTCTAATTAAAGAGGGTTTGATGAAACCACCTTAGATCAAAACCCCTTGGATAGAACCCCGCTAGTTTTAAACCATACCTATAATGGAGTCTCATTTACACCAATCACAATGCTGATAAAAAACCACTTTTGATTTACCTTTTTGGGGATCAAATGAATTCATTTAAATTTTTTTTTTTTAAGTATGTAGTCCTTATTATAAGCTGCCCAAAAAAGTATAATTTTAAATAAATAATTTAATTTGATTATTATATTTATTTTTTATTTCTTGTGAATGTAAATTTTTCACCAAAAATTAAGCTCTTTATTCTTCACATGTGGAAAAATAGTAGATTATCAAAAAAAAAATGAAAAATATCTATGCACTAGATATTCATGTCCTTGATCCAACAAAAAAAATAAAATTGAATTTTGATAATACAAAAAGAGTTATGTTTTAGCTAGTAAATCATGTCTAAATTATAACTGGTTTGACTTTGAAAATTAAGAAAAAAATATTCAATGAAATGCTATGAAACCAATTCCATGCACTAGATCTTGTAGTTACAAATCTAAATTCAACAAAAAAAGAATTTTATCCTTCATAGAAAAAAGTTATGTGTTAGCTAGTAACACCACTCTTTAAAAATGGGGTTTACTGTTAAAACTAGATTTTGAAGGAGAAGGAAAAAAAAGTGCAATTTGATTCCAAAAATTTTGAAAAAAATATATTTAGAATCTACAAACAAAATTCCATGAATCACTAGTTTGCATCATCTTCAAATTACTCACGGTTTAGCCGCTATAGTTGCCCGAAAGTGAAGATTTAGTTAAAAAAATTAGTTCAATGTCCAGTTTGGCCAAAAATTGTAAACCGGTATTGTGGGATCACCCTATAATACATAATATTTAATATTTTAATATATACTAATATACTAATATTATATATATATTATATATTAGATATTATGTATTATATAATATTTATTATATTATATATACTACATATATTTTGTATAGTATAGTATAGTATATATATTAAATATTAAATATTATATTAATATTATGTAATATATATTATATAATATATTTAATACATAGTATATATTGTATACTACATAGAATATATTATATATTTATTGATGTGCAACCAATTCACAAGAGAGAGAGAGAGGGAGAGACCTGAGAGAGAGATCTAAGAGAGAGAAACCTGAGAGAGAGGGAGTGGGAGAGACTTGAGAGAGAGAGGGAGAGGGAAAGACCTAAGAGGGAGTGAGAGACCTGAGAGGGATGGGGAGAGTGAGACTTGAGAGGGGCGGAGAGAGAGAGAGAGATAACTAAGAGGGAGGTAGAGAGTGAGACTTGAGAGGGAGAGAGATAGACTTGAGAGGGAGACAGAGAGACAGGGAGAGACTTGAGAGAGAGAGACCTAAGAGGGAGGAAGAGATCGAGAATTGAGAGAGAGAGAGAGAGAATTGAGATGGAGAGTAGGAGGGAGAGGGGGAGAGAGAGTGGGAGGGAGAAACCTAAAAGAGAGGGAGAGAGAGAAATAGAGAGATATTTGAGAGAGAGAGAGAGGGAGTGGGATGGACTTGAGAGGGAGGTGGAGAGAGAGAGAGAGAGAGAGAGAGAGAGAGAGAGAGAGAAGGGGGGGAGAGAGTTATCTAGTTAGGGTGGGAGGGAGAGACCTAAGAGAGAGAGAGAGGGAGTGGGAGAGACCTGAGAGAGAGGGAGTGGGATGGACCTGAGAGAGAGAGTTATTTGCACCTGAAGATATCTCATCCATGCTGCTTATTTTAATGTGAGGTGAAGAATGTGCTTATTGTGTTGTGTCTTCTTGTTTTAATGATGCACAAGAAAGGGCCACAAAGGATGATGGTAAGATTACAGGCCTCAATGTCATACAAACAATTATCAAGCCAATGGCTGCAACTATAACTTATGGCTTCCATGATGTATTCACTAGAAAAAGAAGCATTCTATTCTTCGATTTGGGTGGAGGTATGTTTGATGTGTCGGTTGTTTTTGTTTGAAAGGGTAATATTGCCATCAAGGTCATTAGAGGGGATATGCATTTGGGAGGTTAGGATTTTGATAATAGAATCCTTAATTACTATGTTCAAAAGTTCAATACAAAATATAAGTTGGATATCAGTAGTAGTGCTAGAGCTAGAGAGGAAGAGAGTATAAGATATATAATATATTATTTATATACTATATAATATAAAATATATTATATAATATATAGTATATAGTATATATATTAAATAATACTATATTATATATATTATATAATATATCATAATATATAATACATAATATATTATGATATATTAATATATATAATATATTATGATATATTACTATATATAATATTGGTTTTATGTGTTATTTGGTTTATAGAAATTGAATGCTAACAGATATCCATTATTTATTGTATAGGTTTTGAAGCTTCCCCTATGCATTCATATTGTTCAATCGGTAAAACTCTAAACATAATAGATATCCATTATTTATTGTATAAGATTTGAAGCTTCCCCTATGCGTACATATTAATATATAGTATAAATTATATACTATATAATATATAACTTAATAATATTAATATTAATATATAATAATATTAATTTATATTAATATATATTTATATTAATACATTAATATATACACTAGTATACAAACATCAATAAACTACCGATAAAACTACTAAAAATTGCTTATAAATGATTGAACTTGGTCACGTGACCATTAGTAGTTTATTGCCAGTCATTTATAATGCAACCAAATTGATTACTAAACCATTTTTAGTCATTTATTGGTTGTTTTGATTGATCAATTTGGTAGTATATTTAGTCATTGATTTAGTCATTGATTGTTGTAATCTAATCACTTATTTAGTCAATTTTTTTCCACTGATATATTTAGTCGTTGATTTAGTCATTGATTGTTGTAATCTAGGCACTTATTTAGTTATTTTTATTCACTTATTTCTGTCCATTGGTAGTGTATTTAGTCATTAATTTTAATCATCATTTTGATCAATATGGTAGTATATTTAGTCATATTTATTCAATGTTCACTGATTTCTATCAATTGGTAGTATATTTAGTCATTTTTATTTCATAAGTCATATATTTAGTCATATTTATTCATTGTTCACTGATTTCTGTCAATTGGTAGTATATTTATTCAATTTAGTTATTAATTGACATCAATTAGTAGTATATTTAGTCATTTTAATTGACTGATATTTGAGGATTCAAACATAAAACACAAAAATACACCTCAATCATCAATTGCACACAATAAGACAACCATTGAGAAGGAAAAATTAGTGAACTGTATTAATAAAGAAAGGTGTTCTAGTTATAGCCTAGAAATAGACTATTACAATTTTTATTTTTGGTCACAAGAGCAAAAATCTGAGTTACAATATTGCATAGAAATGACTGCAAGAAATAAACTTCTCCAAAAAACTTCTACAATGATGGAAATGCATGCTTGGAGCCCTTCAATGCAAGCACATGCCCCTTTCATCTCTTAAAACTTCTACAACATGGAAAATCTTCCTGGAGCAAGTTGTAATGTGTAGAATCCAAGAAGGAGAGTTTTGATCGTGTCCCATATATGAAGCTCTCTCCTTCAATGTAGTCAACAATAACCCAATTAGAATATTTCCTCCTTTATATGCAACACATCATTTGATATGAGAAATAGGTTTTGCCTTTTTTTCCATGAATGAAGTTGTGCCTCAATACAACCAACAAAATTACTATTAGTCTCAATTCAGAAAGAATAAAAGTGCATTGTATATTGCAAGTTTACAAAAGTAAGTCCAAACACAATAGAAAGATAAGTCAATTAAAAAATTGTAGGAGACAGATCACATCCATAAACATGGGAGAGCTATGCAAAATTGGAGAAATTGGCTTGGAAAACGAAGGCAATGGGGTATTTCCAGATTCAAGACTTTTACTTAATGTTGTGGAATAGAAGAAAAAAGAATCATTTATCTGCCACCATAGTGAAAAGTTAGGAATTGCATTTGGTTTGTTAAACATGGCCCCCAATACAACTATTAGAGTTGTTAAGAACCTTCGAGTATGTTCTGATTTTCACACTACATCTAAATTCATCTCCAAGATTGTTGCAAGAGAAATTTTTCTAAGAGATGTGAACAATTTCCATCATTTTAAACAAGGACAATGTTATTGTGGAGAATATTGGTGATGCTATATGAAACAATCTAAAAAATAGGTTTGCACTATAATAATGTGCACTACATTAGATATCTAGTAATAGTGAAGTGACATCCATCAAAGCATAACAACAAACAAACTCAAGTTTGCAAGTGATATAAATCTTGAGACATGAAAAAGATTCTAAATTCCACACATTATTTGTAATCAAATTAGGAGAAAAATGTAGCAGCATTATACAATACTCAAATGCCAAAATTTAGTGACCAAAACTAGAATGATTTACATAAGAAATACAAGATAAATTACAAAGAAGGTTTTCTTGAGTAATGTGTTTGAGAAAAACCCATGCACTTCTTAATAGAAATTGTATTGAACACAACTGCAGGGTGTTCAAATGAATGATTGAATCTTGTACATAAAAATGACACCAATGATTAAATTCATTGTAAAAGCAATCATGAAAAATATTCTTTGCTCTAAGAGGGATTTTTTCTATCATATGTTGTAGTTACAAGTGCCCTACTAGACATACATGAAAATGTGGAAGCATAGACAAGGCAAGTGAACTGTTTCAAAAAATGCCTCAAAGAAATGTGATCACACTCTCCCACAAGCACTTCAAGTCATGCCTGTGGTGATGTGGGGCTTTCTTGCATCACCACAAGCATGAATTAAAGTACATGCAAGAGAACAAGTATCCATGAGATTTATTTAAAAGCATCAGATTTGTCATTCATTTGTTTGCTTGGTTGAGAAGAAAGTATGTGTAGTTTAGTTCATGCCATGTAGCATGAATAACTGGCTTCTAGTATTGCTTATAAATAGAATCCAAGAGGGATATTATTCCAATAAATTTTAGTAACAATGAAATAGTCTTGAAAATGTATTTGATTTTCCTTTTAGAAAGGATTGCAAGGTCCAAATTTGAATCAAGTTTTTAAAGAGAAAGTGAATTAATAAGTGATAATAATAATTGGGTTTTTTAGCTATATACTATATATTTATAATTCAAAACTGTGTCAATGTTGATAACATGTTTCAACTACTTTTCTGTAATCTGGCTATTGAGTGATAGGAAGGCCTTGGATTTATATTTTTATAATAGTGATGGTTAACCAATGGTGTCAATATATATCTCATGCTCTTTTTTGGACTAAAACCTTATTGTTTATTTTTATGCTTCTCTACGCTATTTAAGGTTCCACTCTTATGGTTGGTGCCACAAAATGTTTTAGATTAGCATGGTGGGTTAACCAGTTCTTTTCTTGTTCATGGTTTAGCTGGCCTTTCTGGATAAAGGAAATGAAGACATAGTGAAAATTAATCATGCAAGTTATTTCTTTTAAATGTTTAATCTTCTAAGAATCTAATGTAATTGAATGTTGATGAATCAGTTGTGTGATAGAAAATAGTAAAAAGGTATTCTTAAACGTGATGTTTTTTGTGGTTGATGTTTGCTGCCACAAGTTTTTGGGAATGGAAAAAAAATCTAGATGATACCTGCTCTCCTACAAGCACTTCAGGTCATGCCTATGATGATGCAGGGAAGCCTTGCATCACTGCAAGCATGACTTGAAATGCTTGCGGGAGAGTAGGATCACATTTCTTTGAGGAATTTTTTGAAATAGTTTGCTTGCCTTGTCTATGCTTCCACATTTTCATATATGTCTAGCAGGGCACTCCCGCATCACATTTCTTTGAGGCATTTTTTTGAATAAGATTTTGTCTCCCCAAAACATAACTACACTGGAACTACCCAAAACTAAAAACTAGGCACCATATTTACTTCATGTCAGCACAACTATAGAAATATGTCACTAATGGAAATTATCCAAAGAATTGAAGGCCTAGAGGCTAAAAGCCAAATAAGTTTTATTTCATCGTCTCAAATAAGTGGAATGGGATTTATGGAAGCTCTTGATTACTATTTAATCATATATCATCCTTATCGTCCTCTAGTTCAATAAGTATTTTTTTTAACAAAATACCATTTTTATGCTTGTTTTCATTATATATTATTATCTATTGTTTATCTAAATTTTGAGTCTATTGGTTGATGTTTTCCTATTTTAACTATGTTGGCATTCATTCAGAACTATTTTATTGAGATAATTTCTACTCACTTATTTGAAGGATATTGCCAAATTTATATTGTGCTTTATTGAATATAGTTTAATATCACAACTATTCAAATTATATTTTGTTAAGGATGCAACTTATAATAGTGCAAGAAGAACATGGAATCTCACTATTTGGGAACATATATCAAGTTGAAATAGATATAGGTACTGATTTTTTAGTTTTATTTCTATATTAACAAAAACCAAAAAATATTGGCTCTATAATGTCTGTGATGACAAATTCTCTGGAGCTGTACACATTCATACTAACATGTTAATTGGAAGGGTCATAGTATTATGATATGTAAATGTTATCTTTTGGCATAACTTAGTAGGCTTCATATGAGTTATAAAGAAGATGAGATGTTAAATTCCTTTGTCAAAATTCTCACTTTAGAGTCTTGTCAACTTCAGTTGTTTATCCACTACTAGGTACTACTATGACAAGAATTGAAGGACCAAATACACTAGTAATGGAAGGAAATGTAACCCAAAATACATCTCTTTGTTGAACTACAAAACATGTAGAACAAACATCTCTTGAAGAATTGAAGGACGCAGTAGTAGCAATTATGATGGCTAATGGAATTGCTTGTAATGCCACATTATATATTTATTTTAGGGATATGTTTAAAAAAGTAATAGTTCCTAAGACACCAAATACATGATATGCTAAATATAGTTTAGAGTGGGCTTATTGAAGAGAGGATGACTGTCATAAAACAAGGTGATAGTAAATGATAAAGGAAAGTCCTCCAAAAATATAGAGCTATCAAATATAGTAGTCCATAGTCACCAAAAAGAGTATATTCAAGAGAAAAAGAGTTGAATCAAATAGTAGTTACATCTATAGAGTTTATTATTGAAAGCTTGAATGATAACTCTAAAAAATTACTAGTCAAATTCCTAAGCAACCAAGGTCAAATTTATGTGTAGAGGCAATGTCAAGTTTCTTTTCTTAACACATTTACAGTCAACATGAGTATAACACTTGAGACCTCAGGTATATAAGGAAATGAACTCACATTTATTGTACAAGTAGAAAAATGCAAGTGACAGTCCCAAGAGGATAATGAACAACATTGCAAATAATGCATTTAAAACCCTAGAATTTTTATCTTATAGGTTTCTGATCAATGGAATGCACTCATAGAGATTTATTACTGAATTTTAGTGTCATCATGGAGTCTTATGAGGTGGTAGTCTAGAGGTTTCAAATGCATCTCTTGGGTTGAGGTTTTCATATCACTATTCACATTGTATAAAGAAAATTTAAATCTAAAACACTACTATATTTTGAGTGCAATATGTGACAACATAAAATGCAATATGGATTGTCAAGAAAGTGGCAACAAAGTAGAGACTAAATCATTGAGAAGAGTAGGCATGCCACAGACCAAGAGCAGTGGAAATCATACCATGATGAAATACTTTACCAAAAGGGGGTAAGAAGATTATTCATCATTCATGATTGATAACAGTCATGTATATATGGAAGTGTTTGTAAAACCTCATACATAGCATGAAAAAGGTATATACTCCCTATCAATGGGAATTCACCATGGATATAGTAGTGGAAAGAAATTGCTAGTATTGTTTGTACCCATAATTATGCATGAGGAAGGACAACTCATAGTGAAGAAGACAGTGGCAATAGAAAATAAAAGAGATAGTCTTATATTCACCATAGAGGGTAGTCCAAGATCACAAGCCATGATAAATGTATGACAAAAAATGAAGTATGATAATTCTCTATGCATCTATACAAAGAGTATGATGGTTAGGATGAGCACATCAAGTACCATATGTAATGACAATCATGATCAAATGGAGCATTGAAGTTTTCCTATGAAGGCAGAGAGAACACAAATTGGGGAGCAATATGAGGTCATATTCAATAATGACAAGATTATATCTATGAAGAGTGGTCAACTGGTTGACACAGAAAAGGAATCCTTGTTTAAGGAAACAAATCACAATGAAAAAATGCAGCAAGTATTATTAAAAAGAGCAGCAATATCTCATGTATAAAAGAGCAACAAAAGAATGATAGTCTTAATAGCAACAAGTATCATTAAAAAGAGTAGAAATATCTCATGTATAAAAAAGAAGAAAATAATGAGATAAAAGGTGCAGCAAACTGTCATAAAAAAGTGTAGAAATTAATAGAGAAAATGAGTAAACAAAAGTGCAGCAAATGAGGAAAGAAAAGTGCAGAAAATGAGCAAAGAAAAGAGCAAGAAATGGAAAGGAAAAGTGCAGAAATAATAAGATAAAAGGTGCAGCAAATGATGCAATAAAATGGATAGAAATTTCATCCATGAGAGGAGCAACAGATATTTCCATAAAGGAGGAAGATTGCATGAGCTAAGGATAGTGATAAACATAGAGGCTAGTCATATGGATGCCACGCCTCAGTGAGGGCTTGAACCTTTATTTTGATAGATTGATGCTAATGAAAAGTCTCAAAAAATCAGAAATGATAGTTGAAGGGAGTATAATGCAAAGGGGTTTTAAAGTTACAAGAAGGACAATGATGAAACAATATGAAAAAATAGAGCATTGCAGTAAAGAATAGTCCATTGGAAGAAAGTAGACAAAATACCAACAAAATCTCTATAAACAATGGTACCTCCCACAGATTTCAAAGTAGACTAGACACAAAAAATAATGTTCCTTGGTCTAGATGTCTTGGAGAGAACAAACCTGGCAAACCTTTGTGAGCATGCATGCATTTTGAAACAATCTGGGCATAAGGATTAATTGGATTGAACTATCATTATTCATGGTAATGACTAAATTCTCATTATTTCTATGTCTTTGTTCATGTTTGAACTTTCAATGCTCCTCTTTAACCTCAAAAGGGCTAAACTAAAAATTCTAAGTACTTCAAGTCAGCTTCTATTAATTTGTTAACACTGTCAATGGATGTTATGCTAATGTAATAAAGTGTCGACCTAAATTATTGGGATTAATTAAAATGGAACCAAGTGATAAAATACCCCAAAATTTTGATTCTATTGTTGGCACCTATCTTTTTGCAAGTTGACAAGACTTCACACCCATGACATAGTCATGGAAATGCAAACAAGAATCCAAAACAAACACGAAAATGTTATAGTAGGCTAAGTCAACATTGAAGAGTGGCACTAACACAAGGTTAGGTGGGATGAATTAGTGAAAAATAAATTGAGGGACCAAACAAGTGCAAGACTATGGGTACATTGTGGAAGCTACATCAACATTCAACTGAATAAGAAAGATTGAGAAGAGTTGCAATCATGTGGAATGGATGTTCAAGGGGAAGCCAAGAGGCCATTTAAAGGGCAAGGGAGGGATCAAAACACTAGGAGAAAAAAGGAATTTATTTTGAGTGGTGGTAAGAAGTGAAGGGCTCATTTAAGGCAATGTCAAAAGACACAAGAGAGTAGTAAGCTGAAAGAGTTAAAAATCCCTTTCCCTGTGGAAGTGTCACAAAAGTGATCAGAAGGAAAGAATAATTGGTTGGTAAGGTTATAAAAGAAGGTAAGCACACTTAATGACAGAAGATGGTATAATAAATAACATTTATATAGCTTGTAATGTATTTATATGGGAACATGGAAGAAGGCTAAAGCTAACAAATCAATGCATGCACTAGCTTAGATTTGCAACCATTCAACCTTCATTTTTCATTCACTTCCATAAAATTTCACTCGTGTCAATTGAAATACATTCAAAATAGATAGGAAAAGCATAAGGAATCTATTCACTACATCTAATGCATGCCAATAGTAATGATTCCAAATCATGAGCAAACAATTCCAAGCAATGACAGTCAAATTAATTTTTTTACAAATAATGTCACATTCATATTAGTGACCTAAGAATTTAGTGTTAGGAGTTAGAATGTTAGTGTTTATTAAGTTTCATGTGTGTTAGGTGGCATCTTAGTACTTTTCAAAGCATGTGCATGTAAACAATTAATGATGGAGAATAATAAAGGGTGTTTATTGTTACTATTCCCTTCACAACTTTCTCTTCTTAAAACTACTACAATCACATTATAGGAAAAATGTGCACCACTTAAAAACTCCCTCACTACAATCTAGAAGGTGATATATAAAAGATTTTTTTTGTTTTACATGATTAGATAAAACAAAAACAAAGCCCTGGAAAATTGTGAAAAAAATAATTACAATAGTAAAAGGATATAACTGGATAGGTAAATCTACCATTTTTTGTTGATTTTTGGCCCAAATAGTCTCAATGAACATAATGGGCAGAGATACATGAAAGGAATTTTTTTCCTTTGAACCTAGTAAAATAAAATGGCAACCAAAACATTGACATTAAAATAAAACAAAAAGGCAATGATAGACAAAAATGTAGAATTTTTTGCAATAGTTTCACAAATATAGTAGCCCAATAGACAACAAAATGATGAGGGGTGGAGAAAAAAAAATGTAATAGAAAGCATGGGTAAAGAGAGAAGTTGCTCTCATACCAGTTGCAAGACCTTTGTACGCAAAAAACGAAGGAAAAATAGAATCAAAAAGTACAACAATGCACTAATTAGGAAGCAAGTGCACAATTATATAAGCATTAACTAATACCATGATATGTGAATTTATCATTTTTGATCCCCAAAATAAATATTCTCATAAAATTAAGCTTATCACATGAACATCATGAAACAATAGAAAAATGAAAAATGAATATGATAGGCAGAGAGTGTTCAAGAGTTGAGTTACTTTACATTAGGATGATCAAACTTGGCACCAAGGTTACTAAGTTTTGCATGAGCCTCCGCATAGTCGTTGAAAAATGCATCCTGATCGACTACATATTTCTCATCATATACCTATAAAAAAAATTAAAATCCAATCAATAGTTTCCTTATTATTGAAAGGAAATCAACTATAGGCATCCTCTAAAACTTTATTTCAAATGCATATATCCTTCACTGAGTTGAATTATCTAGTAAAATGTTTCTCAATTTTTTTCAAAAAGGAGAAAAAGATTTCCTACAAGACTTAAGATATTGGCTTAGCATTATTAGTATGTTATGTCAATGGAAAGATTGATTCTTTTGACATATTTCATCAATATTCTTTAGCTTCTTTGAACTTGCATAAGTTGACATCAAGCTTTGTTGAAGTTCAAGATGGATTTTAAAATGCCCAATTTTGCAAAAATAAGGGCAGGTTAAAATGGAGTATACTTTTTGAGCTTGAAGAACCAAAAAGAAAGAAGGAAATTATATTAACCACCACAAATGACCAGAGTAGGTCCATGGGGACTCTAAAGTACAACTAGTTAAAGAATCACCTTGAGTCTAGGATCTTCAAAAAGAATAACGTCAGTCAACAATACTAGAAGATCTAGGTCCCTCCTCTCTTTTATGTCCTTCACAATATCAAGAAAAAAAAACTTTTGCTCATTCATGATCAAGGTAAATTCTAGTACATGAGGTTCAATTCAGCTCTACTTTGTACCTTGAAATAAGAATTATCAAATTTAAGCCACTCTACTATCCATGATTGACCTCCTCGTGCCTCAGCACCATCTTTCTACACCAAAAATAATCACATGGTTATTCAAATTTACACTTTTCTAGACTACAAAACTTCAGGAAGTTCCAACATTCCTTAATTGTCTTATTATGAAACCCTATAATTAAAATTCAAGTGCCAACGTGTTAACATTTTCCATATATGTTGAAACTTTATACCCAAATGTCAACCTTTTTTACAACTGTAGAAGTAAGTAGACTACCCCAATCAACCTACACCCAACATACTATATTCATTTATATTTACCTACTAAGGGATATATCAAAATTCCCTAGGAGCATACCAAGTGGTATCAGTCTATCAAAGCATCTACTAATTTCTTGGCTTTTTATTTTCCTTCCAAGGCAATAATGTGTGGCCATAATTTTTTGATATCTCATACCTGCGGCTATCCTATTATTGAATTGTATCAGTGAGAGGCATTTCTCTATTTGTATGAGTTTGACATTATATATGGCCATTGGTTTTATTAGTAACACATGATAGTTTAGTTATTTATCCAAATATTATAGCTAGTCATATGGAAATATGGCATATAGAAATAGGGGTGTCATTTTAAAATGGGATACAAGAATATATGAATAATGGTACAGGTTATATCCCATTTAAATATAAGACTCCAGAGTTGTAGGTAGAAGTATAGGGGAAAAATTGAAGTTTCCTGGTGACTATGCTTTAGAAGATTTGTTGACATTATATATTGCCAATCGGTTATCAAGAACACATGATTTTAGTTATTTATCCAAATATTATAGCTACCATATGGAAATATGCCATAGAGATAGGGGTGTCATTTAAATGGGATACAAGAATATATGAATAATGGTACAGGTTATATCCCATTTAAATATAAGACTCCAGAGTTGTAGGTAGAAGTATAGGGGAAAAATTGAAGTTTCCTGGTGACTATGCTTTAGAAGATTTGTTGAAATAGATAATAACTGCCTTGGAATATTTATCCAATAACTTCATCATCAATTTCCAACACCAGGATTGACTCTGAAAGAAAAAATGCTCTATATTTATTAGGTTACCATGATAAAGATTAAACCAAAGATTGAGATCTATTTAAAATCCACTGTCATGAAGATATTAAAGATGTCACATGCAAAACCCTTGCAGTTGGAGTAATGAATATAGTGCCAAAGAGGATAGTGAGCTAGGGCAGATTTAGGAGATCTCCACATAATCTAATCATAGGCAAGTAAATCATTTATTTATTTATTTAAATTAAAAGAAATCATTCTAAACCCTATATAGGATACATTGATACTTTAGAAGCATTTGAAGGAATTTGAAATTATGCAAATATATGTCAATTAAATACCTAGATTACAAACAATAGCACAAATAATGTAACCCTTTTTTAGTAGAGTAGGAATGAGATAAGCAACAACGAATCCTATGCCTCCTATCATGCACATCTCCTTACCATTCTCTATCATTCTTTACTAAAACACTTCTCCATTTTAGTGGGATATGCCTGAAAAAAAAGGTTTCAATGAAGGTTTTAGAGTAT
>VDFB02000002.1:96561718-96602836 GCA_007258455.2 Sequoia sempervirens | reverse complement strand
ATCTCTGAAGTCTCTCCCTCTCACCCCCTCACACTCTCAAGTCTCTCCCTTTGGCACCCTACCTACATAACTCTCTCTTTCTATCCATCTCTCTCCCCCCTCTCTCTCTCAATTCTCTCTCTCCCACCCCCTCTCTCTCTCACACCCTTTATCCCTCCCACCCTACCTAGCTAAGTCCCTCTCACTCCAATCCCTTCACTCCCACTCCTCTCTTAAACTCTCACTTTATCCCTTATCCCTCTCACCTCCCCTCACAGTCTCAAGTATCTCCCTTTGGTACCCTACCTACATAACTCTCTCTTTCTCTTCGTCTCTCTCTCTCCCACCTCTCTCTCCCTCTCTCTCAATTCTCTCTCTCCCACCCCTCTCTCTCTCTCTCTCACTCCCTTTATCCCTCTCACTCCAACCCCTTCTCTCTCACTTCCCACCTCTCTCCCTCCTCTCTCTCTAGACTCTCTCTCTCTCCCCCCCACTCTCCCCCCCTCCCTCTCCCACCCTACCTAGACAACTCTAGATCTCTCTCTCTCTCTTAAAATTCTCCCTCCCTCTAAAGACATACATAAATACATACATACATACAAACATAATACATATGTACATACAAGCATACATGTGCATAAAAACATACAAATATATAAAATAAATTCAATATGAATTTCACATAAAGCAAGACATAATGCGAGTACGTTATACCATGCTCGCGTTATGTCTTGCTAGACATGCTCCCCACAAACAAAAACCATGTCAAAACTAACATATAACATGGGTGTGTTATAACACACTCGCGTTATGTCTTGCTTTGGGAATACCTGAGCCTTAGGATTGTTATTTTCCTTAGAATACCAACCCAAAGGCTTGGAGGGAATTCCCAATGACCAGAGACATGTTTTTGCAATTTTTGCAATATTTCACATAATTAGGTTCATGCTCACCTTTAGGATTGCACGTGGTTCAATATCAAACAAATTGAACATCTGGGTAATGTTAGGTTCTCTCTTAGCTATCCAACTATGTAATTTTTTCACTTTCTGACAATGTTAAGCTGTTCATCCATAATTTCTTTTGTTTGTATGTCTTTTTTTGGCAAAAAGTAGTGTTTGGTGTTTTTTCATTATAAATTAACCGTTCATCAAAATTTCAAATAAATTACATTTTTATAAACTAGACTCGTTTCTACAAAAAAAAAAATCAATTAGTTTCCAAAATCTGTAGGGGTAGCATGGCCAAAATTCTATGTTTCAGGAAGTGTCCACTTCAAAAATTAGTAAAAAATAAAATATTCATTAAAAAATTACCAGAAAAATCATGCATCAACTACATACTGCTACCTAACTTTTGACCGTAGCGATTTTAAAAATACTAAAAAAAAGTTCACCATACGAGGGTTGTACAAGAGTTGCTATGTTATGTTTTTTTGAAAAAAACAACACCAATTTGTGTACATCCCTCATTTGAACCCCTTAATCTCAACCATTTTCAAAATAAATTAGTAGTTTAGAAAGTAGACTCAAAGCACTTGAATCCTTCTTTTTTTTCCATCTCAAAATTTTGAGTGCAAGTATCCTCAATTTCACGTCCAAGGAGCATTTCCTGATTTCAGAAAAAAGTTGTCCATTTAAGTCCCCTTTTTGGGAACCATCTTTGTGCACTTACCCATATGCGAGTAATTGCATCATTGCTTATGTTGACTTTCTAAACAACTATATTGTAGTTGAAATTTTGTCATCTATCAACGTCTAGTTATTAGTTATGGAATGTGAAGTAATGCTTTTAGTTTGAATGATGTGCAATGCAACGTAATCAACAATATGAATATAAACTACACAAATCTATTAAGTAGAATTCCTTAGTTAAACTCTTTATTCTATTACCAGCGTGTAGGTTTGAGTAAATCCACTGGCACTGGGAGGTGTTCCCTAGAAACCTCCGATATTAGTCTATTCAACATCCAAAATCACATATTAAAATACCATTCTTTAAACAATGCTATTAACATGTAATAAATTTATAATTGCTTACTTTTTACATACCCCATTGATAGGTGTATTGCAAAAATAAGTAGGTGGAGGGCTGGTGTATCTAGTCTCAACACTATGACCCTACAATTTTATTAAAATCATAAAACTAAATTAGTTAATCTTGCATTTCAAAATTGAAATTTAATAAATTAAATTCAATGAACATGCTAACTTTTACCTGACTATCAATTCCATATGCCTCATGCAAAATGTCATTTTCCCTCTCCATCTCCATAGTTGTAGATGGATCCTACGTAGCAACCTCCTGAGTGTTGGTGGGGTCATATGAACAAGTCACCCCACAAGATTGACACACATGGGTTCAAAGGCCACCACTTGAAGACTCCCCTGGATGGCACTATAGAATAGGGCTATTATGATGGATGACACTCTGGGTCAAAGTGTTGATCACCTGCAATGTCTCTATGTTGGCACTCTAATTTGCAATGTAAGGCCTAACAACGTGCTCACGAGGCGGCCTAGTGAGAGGTTGTCTCCCTTGCCATGTAGGATCTAGATGTGCACCAAGTCTATCCTGAGCCAACCCCCCACCTCTCCCCTGGAAGTCCCTCATCAAAATAATTTGGGATTTTGTTCAATATGAACTCACTTTATAGTTTCCTAAGAAAATACTGTGAGACTTCACAATTATTGCACAGTGGGTAATCAAAGACCATGAACCACCTCTCATAAAAATAGTTCCTAATATGTTGGTGGTGGCACCAATGACTAGGAAACCTCTTTGCATTGAGGGTAGGATTTTGATTTGTGCATGGGTCGGTGAATAATGAGCACAAATCACCTTTTCTAATTTTTAAATCCTTTACATCTTTATATGATAGTTTTTCTGCATAATAATCCATGGCCGCCTACCTCCTATCTTGCCATCCAGTTATTTGTTTGTTAATTGAATCTACATTTTTTAACATATCTTTCAATGAACTTGCTAGGGTCATTCTTTCTGCAGTTGAACCATTTGGATCACTCAACCTACTGATTAAATCCTCTATTTGTTTTTTGTTGGTCTCAATTTCACTCATTAAATTTTGTTGAGTACCAGGAGGGTGTTGAGTGATTGGTGGAGGAGGTTGTTGTTGAGGTTGATTTTCTTGTTGAGGATTTTGTTCTTGAGGATTTGGTTACTCTTCTTGTTGAGGATTTTGAGGGTTTGTAGGTTCATTTGAATCTCCTACAAATTCAAAAAAATAAATATCAAATACAACCTAAAACTAACAAATTCAAAACAAAAATCAAACAATTCTTACCTCTCACACCTCCTCCTCGTCATGGTGCCATCCTTGTGAAGAAATAGCAACCGGCAGTGAAGATTTTTGCAGAATGCCTCCTCCTTGAATGCGAGCGTGAAAAATGGGGGTTTTGGCCACGAGCACAACAAAAAACACAATCGAAATGAAGAATGAATGAGAGTTTCACTTTTTTTTTCTTTTAACTTTCCATAACGTGAGCACATTATAATGCACTCACTTTATGGGCTCGTTGTGCCCGAGCCTTAGGCTTGACACACTAAGCCATAACGTGCTTGCATTATAGTGCATTCATGTTATGAATTTTCAAAAAAAAAAAATGAAAGTGTCCACAAATTTGCTACCCATCTCCATGCACCCACCCAATATTTTAATATAACATGGATATTTAATTTAATACATTATTATAATGTTTTTTTTGGTAAATTAATAGCTAGATGGGCCAACACCCTTTATATTAAAACTAAAAGGATTACATTGTTATGTTGTGTATTGCATACATATCCTACTGAATCTACATTGACTTCCCTACTAGCTTCAAAATTTCAAAATTGTTGTTACCAAATACATTATATGATTAAATTATATCAATACCACCTATTCATTGACCTATCGATTCAGAACAAAAAAAGACCATTACAATATATGACATTAAGAGCGTTGATCATTTTCTTTCCAGATATACACCTTATTGGTATGAACGTCATTGTATTCCACATTTAATTTCTCTTGTTTTGTGTGCCTCATACCATGCGTTCTCAAATTGTTGTCCCCATTTTCACCAAGTTGTTTGTAACTTCATTTCCTTCCCTGTATATGTGTGAAACTTTGAAGTCCTCCAATTTAGAGATTATTTCCCAGATTGGTCTCAACCATTGTGCCAATTTCTAGTTTGGGGTGTTCTTCTGCCTGATTGTATTGATTACGATTAGAGAATCCCCCTCCAAGTGTATTTTATTTGTGTTAATGCTAACACCCATTTGGAGCCCAGCAAGTGCCACCTTAAATTCAACATTATTGTTCATGATTTCACCAATGGAGGTCAACTTTTCTCCAATTGTTTTTCCTTGCCAACCACAAGCTACACATCTAATTTTGTTGGGGCCTGGGTTACCACTGGATGCCCCATCAAAATTTATTTTGATCCAGTCCTTCTTTGGAGATGTCCATTTAGTGTTCTCTCTTTGGTTTACCTTTTTCCCCTACAACCCAACACCATCGAACTTTTAAATTTGTAAGCCCTCGAAGGTCTTATGCATTCGGTCATCCTAGCTTGTGAAGATACTATTCTTGGATGCCTTGGTTCTAGTAGCATTATTAGCTAGCTCAACCACTACACTCAATTTTTTGGCACAAATCAATGGCACATTATTATAATGTTTTTAAATTTAATATTATATAATAATATATTTAATATATTATAATATTATATTTTATTATAATACATAGTATTAAATATTATATAATATTACAATATAATATTATACTATAATATAATATAATATATATTATATTATATTATATAATACAATATAATTTTATATTATAATATAAAATAATAAATGATTACCTTACATTTCAAAAAAAACCATCAATTATTAAAAATAACTCCATAAAGGAAACATATATTCATTTCATAACAAATATCCGTTTTGAAATGGATATCTATTTCTTGTTCCATAAATCAAAAACAAAAAACCCGAGAGCTCATTTCTTCCACAGTCTGCATGCGGGTTTTGCATTCAATGACTCAGATATCCATTTGGAAGTTAATTTTTTTGCTCAAATCAATCACATTTCAAAGGTATTTACATATTTTAATGTTTCTCTTTAATTTATATTAGTTTTGCATTATTTTTTGTGAATTTTAGTCAAAAATAAGATTTTTAATAGGTTTTCTATTGCATTAAAATGATTGTTAGTTTTGAATTTTTTTATCAATTAACAGGCTTAAGAATGGTTGATCCCAACCTCGCTCAACATGAAAACCCTATTCCCGAGTTCAAGATGAAAACCCTCCAAATCCCCCTTCGCCGCGACTGTTGTTTCCAAACCAAAACATGCCAACAATACATGAATCTATTCATAAAAATTTAGATCAATTAAGAAATTATGTATGTCGAATTTATGATAGATTCTTTGAGCTATTAGATATGAAAAACACTTTGGAAAATCAACACAATAGGTTTGCACAGTGGTGATAGGAACAAAGGAAATTTTATGCCAATGAGTTATCATATGATAACATGAGGGAACTTGATATTGACAAAGACCAATTATCCCAATTATTCATCAATCCAAAAAAAGGACAGCTCGTAAATGTGTGGAAGCCAAATTTTTTCAATTAAATGGTGCACATATAGAGGCATATTAGCTAATTTTTTTGAGATGTTGGTGGATGTTTTTTGATAAACCACGCAACAATAATCTTGATGCCCCTTTGTATTTTCTTCAAAAATTATATGTCAATTTTTTCCTAAGGAGGCATGCCAATTACTTTGACATGCGAGATTTCCAAGGTGTGGGTAAAGGGATGCCACAGGATAGACCTAGAGCACACCGAGTCACCCTAGTTCTTCATGCTCTGCCTATTGCTGCCTCAACTCTAGTACCTTACACCAAGATTGCTTTAGATGTAAGGAGTTAGAGCATTTTTTCCTTACATTCATTGAGTGATCATTTGGTCACGTAGATCCATCATGTTGTGCAGTCATATGATGATGCATCCCATCATGATGGTGATGCACCTGATACATCCTAGCATGATGGTGATGCACCTATTGCATTAGCTTAGATTGGTACACAATCCTCTTCAACACATATTTGTGTGCCCCATTACTACATAATGTACAACAATTTATGTTTGGTTCTTCGATAGTCTGATGAGGCTCCCATAGACACATCTTACTATGAGGTCTTGGATATGTTGGATGTAGGAGTTGATAGAGCACATAGTGGACCATTTCTAGGAGAGACATCAGCTTCCAAGAACGATGTGGGAGCACCAATAAGACTTAAAGTAATTTCATAGTGTGTTTTATCTAATTTTTTTCATATTTTATAAGAGATTTTTGTACTAATATATGTTTATGTCTTGGAATCTTTAATAGTTACTTATAGAGGACCAAATTTCCCAAGTGTAGGAAGCTACGCAATTGGCTATTTCATCTGGCCTAGGGACTCAATATATAGTATCATTTAAATTGTTATTTAGATGTTAATGTTTTAGATCTATTGTGTTTAAATACATGTACTACATAGATTGATATTCTAATGTAATATTGTTCTTTTATTCAACAACTTGGTTCTTTTACAACCATGTTGACTGATCCTGGCCCAGTGGAAGAAGCTGCACAATAGGTATATATATTTTTATATTCTTGAAATTATGATTATATGTGCATGTGCATTTAAATTGTGTTACATTCTTATTATTTTTATATAGGAAACCATCTTAGTTGCTTCATCCACCATGAGCCCATCTAGTGTAGAAGCATCACAGTAGGTATGTTTTTATTTTATATTGCAGATATTTATGATTAGATAAGAGTAGATATATGTTTAGTAAATATGATTATTTGTGAGAAATTATATGTTAATTCGTATCATTTTTATTTTACCTGCTATAGTCCTTTGTTCAACTCAGCACTATGACAAGTGTGGGACCATTTCTTTATACGAGGACTCCTAATCATCCTAAGGGACAATCATATATAGACCGTCTTGTAGAAAAGAGAGAAATACTTGAGGTAAACAATAATTGTATTATTGATATAATATAGTACATGTATAGTGATTTTGATGTTAAATTCATAATTTATAAATGATAGTATATAAGTTTCTATTTACTAGTCTATCTTGTCAACCATTCACATAATTAATCTAATTTGTGGCTTGAATTCTTATTGTGCAAGAAGCTTCAAAGAAAATAAGTTGTTTAAGGAGGCTTGATTTTGATGGTCTAGAATAGGATTAGGATTTGATATAGACTAATATGTATTTAGGGTTTGATAGACCTTGATATGGCATAAATGCCACAATTTGTAAAACTTATTGTAAAACTTATTGTAAAACTTGTTGAGTAGGCATATATGCCAAATTTGTATATGCACAAACATAATTTTCTACATTTTTATATATAAGAATTGATATTTGATCTAATTTGTTCCTCGTGTGCATGTCTTTCTACTTTGAATCTTCAAAATGGAACGTATAATTATCTTAGAATGGTTTAAAGTTATGATTAACATGTTATAGATTAACGAAATTGTGTTTTAATAGAACTTAGGAATTACAACTGGTAATCCATTTATGTTAGAGTTCATTAATATTAAGGTTCACATGCATTGCATTCCATGAGATCACATTTCTTTGAGTTTTTTCAAACATTTCACTGCCTTTTCTATTGTACCACATTTTTCATACATGTCTACCAAAGCATTTTTATCAAACACTGAATTTGAGAATACACATGATTTCAAGCTCTCTTGAATGAATTGACATTTATTTTGATTTTTGAACTCTTGTAATGAACCACAAGAACTGATTTTTATTTCAAAAGAAGTGAAAATTAATGAAAAATGGTATGAGAAGCACTGTATAATATTTGTTGAGAAGAAATGTTTGAAAATATGCCTCAAATAATTGTGGTCTCATAAACAAGGCAAAAAAGATGAAAAGAGCAGCTTATGAAAATCTTATGGAATTGATTCTTTTGATTGATTAAAATCTTCAAACAAATGGATACAAATTAATGAAATATATGTCATTATAGTGTTCATTCAAAAGTAATATAATCATCTTGATAAAAATCAATGTCACTCAATATTCATTCAAGCTTAATAACATGTAAAAGGTATACAATTATCATGAATAAGAATCACTATCTTTCAACCATAGGGGTTTGTTGCAACCTTCAAACAAAGTCCTTACAATTGGACAATATGCATGTTCATTAGATTGTTCATTTGAAATCTATACAATAATCATAATCAACAATTAAGACATCACTCAACCATGTTGCAACCATTAAACAAACCAAATGAGTGTGACACAACCATTAAACAAACCAAATACAACTCCATGACATGCATGTTATTTGACCTTCCACATGCAATTTGTATTATCGTAATGCACAACAATGAATGTTGCTAACCATAATGCATGAATAAGAAAACTAGGCATACCATATGGGCTTGATGCACACTAGTCATAATGCACACTTTGCACAAAAGAAATAACACTCATATAATATTGTCATATATGTCAATCAACCTTGACCCACACCAAACTTGCTATAACACAATTGTTGTCATATATGCAATTCAACCTAACACAATTGAGGTTTTGTATTTGGTAAGAATTGGTGCAAGAAAAGAAAGTGAGAGATTATAATTAAAGTGGATTTGAACATATGAAGTTGTTTTCCTAAGCATTGAAAACTCTATCAAACAAAGGAATGTTGTCCCGAGCATTGAAATTGAAGAAAAACAACTAAAGACTAAAATTAACCACTTAGAAAAGGAATGAAAATATAAGAATAATATTTTATCATTAATGAAAAGGAGGTTAGTCTGCTCTAAAAATAGTTCCAATGCATCTAGATGGGTACGTTTAGGCTTAGGAATGGTCCTGTTTCAAACCAAAACATGCCAAAATAGTTCGAACTACATTGGACCAGCAATATCCCTTAAGAGTCCAAAGTGCAAAAAGGAAACAATCTTTGACAGACTATTACTCAAAAACTGCTTACAAACTCTCTGTCTGAGGCTCCAAGATTGTGTTGGAACCCTCTACAATAACCTCTCTCAAGGTTTTTACTATCTCAGAGGTGTTTTCTCATGGCAACGAGTTTTCAATTGAGGAAAAAATTGTCAAATGCAAGCAGTGTAATAGCAAAGTGGTACAACTTTCGTTCTGCAGCTTGTACGACCAAACTGACTAATCTAACATGTTTGGATGGGTATGTTTACACTAGGAATAGTCCTCTTTCCCACCCAAACATGTCAAATCACTTTGAGCTACGTTCATCTAACTCGATCCCTTAAGAGTCCAAAGTGCAAAATGGCTACAATCTTTGACAGGCTATTACTCAGAAACCATGACGCTTACAAACTCTTTGTTTGAGGCTATATGATCGGGTTGGGACCCTCTATAATAATATTTCTCATTTTTTTCTATCTTAGAGGCATTTTCCTATGGTGACGATTTTTTAGTTGAGGAAAAACTTGTCAAATGCAAGCAGTGTAAAGTTGCAAAGTGGTGCAAATTTCATTATACAACTTGTACAACCAAACCGATTGCTCCAACACATCTAGATGGGTATGTTTACACTAGGCATGGTCCTCTTTCACACCCAAACATTTTGAATCACTCTGAGCTACATTCAACCAGCTCGATCTCATTGGAACCCTCTACAAATGCTTAAAAATGCTTCTTTTGAGGCTACAAGATCACATTGGGACCCTCTACAATAATGTCTCTTGGTTTTTTCTATCTCGGAGGTGTTTTCCCATGGTGAAAAGTTTTTAGTTGAGGAAAAAGTTGTCAAATGCAAGCAATGTAAAGTTGCAAAGTGGTGCAACTTTCATTTTGTAGCTCATACAACCAAACCGACTGTTCCAACATGTATGGATGGATACATTTACATTAGGAATGGTCCTCTTTCACACCCAAACACACCGAATCACTCCAAGCTATGTCCAATTGGCTCAATCCCTTAAAAGTCTAATGTGAAAAATGGTTGCAATCTTTGATAGGCTATTACTCCAAAACCATGACACTTACAAACTCTTCGTCTAAGGCTACAGGATCATGTTGGGACCCTCTACAATAACCTCTCTAGGTATTTTCTATCTCAGAGGTGTTTTCCCATGGTGATGAGTTTTCAGTTGAGGAAAATTTGTCAAATGCAAGTAGTGTAAAGTTGCAAAGTGGTGCAACTTTCATTCTACAACTTGTATGACCAAACTGACTATTCCAACATGTTTGGATGGGTATGTTTATGCTAGGAATAGTCCTCTTTTGTACCCAAACATTCTAAGTCACTCTGAGCCACACTCAATTGACTCGATTCCTTGAGAGTCCAAAGTGCAAAATGGTTGCAATCTTTGATGGGCTATTACTCAAAAACCAAGATGCTTACAAACTCTTCGTCTAAGGCTATGGGATTGTGTTGGGACCCTCCAAAATAATCTCTCTCAGTTTTTTCCACCTTGGAGGCATTTTCTCATGGTGACAAATTTTTAGTTGAGGAAAAAGTTGTCAAATGTAAGTAGTGTAAAGTTCCAAAGTGGTTCAACTTTCATTTTGCAACTCGTACGACCAAACCAACTGTTCAAACAAACCTGGATGGGTAATTTTACACTAAGCATGGTTCTCTTTCGTACCCAAACACATCAAATCACTCTGAGCTACATTCAACCGGCTCAATTTCTTAAGAGTCTAAAGTGTAAAATGGTTGCATTGTTTGATGAGCTATTACTCAAAAACCATGATGCTTACAAACTCTCCGTCTGAGGCTATGGGATCATGTTGGGACCCTCCACAATAACCTTGCTCATTTTTTTCTATCTTGGAGGTATTTTCCTATGGTGACAAGTTTTTAGTTGAGAAAAATTTGTCAAATGCAAGCAGTGTAAAGTTGCAAAGTGGTGCAACTTCGTTCTACAACTGATATGACCAAACTAACTACCCCAACATGTCTAAATTGGTATGTTTATGATATGCATGGTCTTCTTTCACACCCAAACATGTTGAATCACTCTGAGCTACGTTCAACCGACTCAATCCCTTAAAATTCCAAAGTGCAAAATGACTACAATATTTGATGGGTTATTACTCAGAAATTGTGATGCTTAAAAACTCTCCATCTAAGGCTACAAGATCTCATTAGGACCCTCTACAATAACCTCTCTTATTTTTTCATATCTCTAAGGTATTTTCTAGTGGTGTCAAATTTTCAATTGATGGAAAAAGGGTTAGATGGATGTAGTGTAAAGGTGCAAAGGGGTGTAACTTTTGTTCTACTCATGAAACCAAACCAACAATTCCAACACATCCAGATTGGTGGGTTTATGCTAGGCATGGTCTTGTTTCACACCCAAACAATTTGAAACAGTTTGAACTACATTGAACTGACGATTTCCCTTAAGAGTCCAAAGTGTTAAAAGGAAACAATCTTTGACAAGCTATTACTCGAAAACCATGTCACCTAGAAACAATCTATCTCAGGCTATGGGATCATGTAGGGACCCTCTATAATAACCTCTCTTGGTTTTTGATATCTCGAAGGCATTTGCTTGTGGTGTCAATTTTTTAGTTGATGGAAAAAGGGTCAGGTGGATGTAGGGTAAAGGTGCAAAGGGGTTTAGGGTTCATTCTAGTCCTCATGAATAAGTGAATCACTTACTCAAATACACTTAAGTCATAAACTACACTCATTAATACAAAATATACACATGAAAACATGTAGGTCATAAAGTATACATTGGAATACTCATAAGTCACAAAGAACATCCATAAGTTGTAAAGTATACATTTGAATACACATAAAGTATACACAATACGCATGATACATTATTCAAGAATTGCTATCAAATATAGGATTTAAAAAATTCCATGTAGGCATACAACAAACGACCCTAATACATAGTCATTTCCTAGTAGGGGAAGGAAATAGATCTCACATTTCCTTCGAGGTTGGCTAGATGGAGTTTTTGTTGATTCTTTTGTCTTTCGAATGTTCCCACTAGTCCTCTCTTCACTCATTTGGAGATGCAACTGATAGAATAAGAAGTATATACGATAATATATAGAAATTGAAAATTGTGGATGGCATATAACAAAATAATCACAAATAAATAATCATCACACTCTTCCATAGCAGTAGCATGTTGAAATTTTGGAGTGACAAGTACCTATAGAAACCATCAAGCTGACAGTTAAACTATATACAAGAATCATGGAAATTTTTCATAATAAACCATATAAGAGCAAATATAATGTCAAATTTACTAATTTTCTACATACCTCTACCAAATGATTAGAGTTGGCTATTGTTGCAGAAGCTCCATGGTCCATCATGCCATGGACATCGCAATATACTTAGAATGATAAATATATATGATCACAATAGAAAAGATGCTTATAATAACAAATCTATATTATTCTAAAAAACCTAAATGATAATGAAATGGTAATGCAAACTAGAAAATATGCTTAGAATAATAAATCTATATTATTTTAAACAACCTAAATAATGAACCTTGGTAGATAAACAATATCAAAATGCATTCCATACAATAAATGATCCACTACTAAAGTGTGCATGAAGGTTCATCTCTTACCTTCAGAGAATTGAGTAATGCTTCATGATAAACACTACTAATTGTCCATAGTTCCTTTGTTTGTTTTCTAGAATGATGTCTCAATAACTTAACATGTGTTGCTATAACAAGGTGTGAATACATGAGAATGGTTTGTGTTTCTCATAGTCTCCAAATGCACGTATGTCGTTCTTTCTAATAATTTATGTTCACAACCAAGTTTTGGAAAGAAAAATTGAACCTGTATAACCATAAGTTTTTTTATAATCAACTAAATATACATAGAATAACAAATCTATATTATTCTAAACAATCTAAATTATGATGAAATGGTAATGCAAAATAGAAAAGATGATTAGAATAACAAATCTATATTATTCCAAACAACCTAAATGATAATGTAAACTAGAAAAGATGCTTAGAATAATAAATCTATATTATTCTAAACAACCTAAATGATGATGAAATGGTAATGCAACCAAGTTTTAGAAATAACAACTGAAATGTTACAAATATGAGCTAGTTTGGTGATGTTGTCATTGATGTCAACACAGTTCAATATGTTGATGTTTGTACATGTATACCTGAGATACCTCTAAGATGTAGTGAGTACATGGAGCTATCTTTATGGTGTTGTAATTGTGTAGTATTAGTGAGTTTCCAAGTGCTTTTGAGAAAATTAAATAAAGAAGAGAAGTCAGAGTGTTGAGTGTGTTCAAAATGTGCTCCGATATGTGCTCCACATTTCTCCTATGTTGATCCTATGCCTGTACGGATCTGAAGGCATGTTGATGGTTATCTAATGATGATATAGTCTAAGTTTCAGTATCTGGTGAGATGGTACGTGAAAGTTGTGTCCTCTGGTTTGTGTGTTCCATTGGCAATGTAAGTGTTCTATGAACTAGGAGAAATATGTTTGCTCTTCATTTATCCTCTATTTTGTTTCAAATCATGTGGATCTAGTAGATGTCTTGTGAAGGTCTTTCCTATGCTCTGGTGAAGAGGTTTGGATTTTTGTAATTCAAAAATCATGTTTTAGTATTTATGTGTGTGTCTGCACAACCCGAATTGACTGGTGAAAGGAGTTTAGTTTTTGAAGCCTATTGTTTTTTCTATGGATGTATCTAGAAGATTCTGAAATGTATTCTTGTGCATAATGAAATGTGGTGCATCATCCATGTGTCATCTTCTTATTGGGAAGCGTGTGCATCATTGATAATTTGTGTTTTCATTAGGTTTGGCCGACCTAGTGTTTACACTTCATTTGAAGAATAAAATTTAATTGAGGAAAGCATGTAGAAGATTCAAGAATATTATTTTTATATTTTTATTGGTCCACTCTTATTCCTTTCCACTGTAGGAATTTAGAGTTTCCGACCTAATTTGAATTTATGAAATGATGTATTGTGGTTGACCTTGGTAAATGTTTCTAAGGTTAAGAATGGCATAAAATCAAGGCGAGTTGTGAAGAATTGAATGACAGTGTGATGCAAAGTGACGAAAGTGTGCCACAAATCATAAGAGTAGAAGTGTGTGTGTGAGTTGTGTTGAAGACAGTGAGACAATGGTTTCTGTAATCCTACGAATGTGCTTTAACTGCAGTGGTGGATATTTTGTTCTCTTTTGTATCTGTAGGCAGTGACCCTCCGTCTTGGACAGTGAGTCCTTTCTATAGGCAGTGAGCCTTTGTATTTAGAAAGTGAGTCCTCTTTTGGGCAGTGAGCCTTTGTTTTATAATCTTTATATTGTGAGTTAACCCTCATTGTGGTTTTTCCCTTATTGGGTTTTCCATGTAAAAATTTGGTGTTCATTGTGCTAATTTACTTTCTGTTATCTTTGTTTCATGCTCATATTTAATAAAAAAATAGTGTGGTTGAAGATTTGATAAGTGATAAATTTTTAAGTTTGAGTTTGTATAAAAACTGATTCACCCCCCCTCACAGTTGTCCTACACCTATTTAACAATTGGTATTAGAGTCAAGTTGTTCCTTATGTAGAGCTTAACCACTTAAGGAATATCCGATGGTGCACAAGTTGTCGATCCCTATGTTTGATGGAACTAACTACAAAGATTGGAAGGGACAAATGAGAGGATATATTATCTCTCTTGGTTTCAAGACAAGCTGTTGATAATAAGTATACACTTCCATTTGGTGGTGTTAATACTACATATGAGATCTCTTCTTATGAAGAAAATAAGAGGGCGAAGTATGCGATTTTGTAGTGGTTTATCTAAAAATGAGCAAATCAAGGTTAATTCGTTGGACATTGCATATGATGTATGGAAGAAGCTGGAAGACATGTATGAAGGGAATGAAAAAGTGAAATGTGACAAAGAGATTGGTGGCAAAATGTAGATTTGTGAACCTGAAAATGGAAGATGGTGAAGAATTTACAAGTTTCTTTCACAGGGTTGAAGAAACTGCAAATGAGGTTAGAAATCAAGGAGGAAAGCTAGCAGATGAAGACATAATAGAGAAGATCCTAATCACCCTACCAGACTGCTACAACAATAAGATCTTGATGATTGAAGAAATGTATGACCCTAAGTACACCTTGGAACACTTGTTCGGCACCCTGCAAGCATTTGAATTAAGAAAGTTCCAGAAAGATGACAAGATAGAAGAAAAGACAAAAACCGCATTTAAGGAAATGAAGATTGAGGAGGAACCAGATAGCGATGATGTTGATGAGTTGGAAGCCAACTTCACCAAGAAGTTGAAGAAAGGTACCAGAAAGTATAAAGGTATGTTGCCCTTTAAATACTTTAGTTGTGGTAATATTGGTCATTATGCTTCAAGATGTCTGAATAGGGTTGCACATAAGAAAAAAAAGGATTATAAGGATAAGTATAGGAAGGATAAAGGTATAAGAAGTTGTACTATGTTAAGGAAGAGGTTGGTATTTTTGATGATGAATCTAAAAATGAGGTTGATGATAGTGAATGCTTATTCTTAGCTTTGGAAAATAAATCAGTATCCACTAACCTTGGAAAGTGTGTAAGAAAAAGGGCTCCAAAAGTTAAGAAGAATAGGATGGAAGGTACTCTGGTTACCACATTTCATGCAATACAGGATGAAGACTACTTGGTAATTGATAGTGGATGTTCAAATCACATGACCAAAGACAAGAGTAAGTTCACTAAACTTGAAAAATATGATGGTTTAGTCATGTTCGATGATGATTCAGGAGCTAAGTTTTGTGGTAAAAGTTCAATCAATTTTGATGGAGTGCATAATACCGATGATGTATATTATGTGAAGGGTTTGAGGCATAATCTTTCGAGTGTTGGTCAGATGTGTAGCAATGGCTTTAAACTTGTGTTTAAAAATAATACCTATGAAATCAGAAAAGGATCTGGAAAAGGAGATATCATTGTAGCTGGAAGAAGAACTCATGGAAACATCTATCAACTGAAAGGAGTTGATGGTCATTGTCTTGTATCTCAGATCAGTGAAAGTTGATTATGGTACTGAAAAATGGGACACGTGAACTTTGATAACCTAGTCAAGATTAGTAAAAAGGAAATAGTTTGAGGACTGCCTAGAATCACAAGACCTGCTAATGCTATCTGCAGAAGTTGTCAACTGGGGAAGCAAACAAGATGTAGCTTTAAAGGAAAAGAATATTCTACTATTGGTATGTTGGAGTTGGTACATACTAATCTGTGTGGTCCGACTAAGACTTGAAGCTTGAATGGTGATAGATATTTCATGTTGCTTATTGATGATTATACTCAGATGACATGGGTTGTGTTTCTTAGAGAAAATAATCAGGCCCTGGATAGGTTTAAGGTATTCAAAGCAAGAGTGGAAAATGAAGTAAATTTGAAAATAAAATGTTTAAGATCGGATAAAGGTGGTGAATTCACTTCTAGTGAATTTAATACATTCTGTGAGAAGCATGGCATAAAAAGATAGTATTTAGCTTTGAGAACCCCATAGCAGAATGGAGTAGTTGAAAGGAAAAATAGGACAGTATAGGAAGTTGCTAGAACTATGATGAAATAATCTAATGTACTGGATGTATATTGGAGAGAAGTGATACATACTGTTGTTTATGTTCCTAACAGAGTTTAGATCAGACACAATAGTACAACGAAACCTTTTGAGTTATGGACTGGTAAGACTCCTACTGTGAAATATTTTAAGGTATTTGGAAGCAGATGCTATATTAAAAGAGATGATGAAAATATTGGAAAGTTTGATGCTAGATGTGATGAAGGAATATTTCTTGGATACTCTACCACTAGTAAGGCATACAAATGCTTTAAAAAAGGGTTGAGGAAGATTATTAAAAGTGCTAATGTGAAAGTTGATGAAGAAATACACAGACCTATTGAGATAAGTGAAGTTGAACCTGATGATCCTATCTATGGACATATACCTAGAGAAAATAAGGAGAAGGAAGAAGAAGAAGAAAAACAAGAAGATGAACAAGTGGATGAAGAGGAAGAAGAGAATGAACTGGAACCTATTGTTAGGACTCCTAAATATGTACAAAAGAATCATCTATAAGATCAGATAATTGGAGACAAGAGTGAAGGAGTAAAGACAAGAGGCAGAGTTGCAGCTAAGGTAAATTTTTGTTTACTCTCTAAAATAGAACCTAAATCTATAAAAGAAGCACGCGAAGATGAAAGTTGGATGAGAGCTATGAAAGAGGAATTGTAGTAGATAAAGAATAATCAGACATGGAACTAGTCCCTAGACCTATGAACAAGAATGTGATTGGCTCAAAATGGGTGTTCCGAAAAAAACTGAATGAAAATGGAAAAGTAGTGAGGAATAAAGCAAGATTGGTATGCAAAGGATATTCACAAGTTGAAGGCATAGATTTTGAGGAGACATTTTCCCCTGTGGCTAGAATGGAAGCTATTAGATTTTTTTTGGAATTCTCTACCCACAAGGATTTTAAGGTATATCAAATGGATGTTAAGTTAGTTTTTTTGAATGGTGAGTTGGAGGAAGAAGTGTACATGGAGCAACGTGAAGGATTTCAATTTTCTGACAAACCAGATATGGTTTGTAAACTAAAGAAAGCATTTTATGGATTGAAGCAAGACTAGAAAAATATCTAATAAAGCAAGGATTCAACAAAAAGGTTCTGCTAAAAGTAATATTTACTTCAAAGTGCAAGGTAATAAGATGTTGATTGTAGTTGTTTATGTTGATGATATCATTTTTGCAGGAAATGAAGGCATGTGTAAAAAGTTTTCTAAAGAAATGCAGAAAGAATTTGAGATGTCTATGATTGGTGAATTGAATTTATTCCTTGGTCTACAAGTGAATCAAATCGATAAAGGGATATTCATTTCACAGTCTAAGTATGTAAAAGAGTTATTGAAATTTTTTGGGATGGAAGATTCTAAACCGGTTTGTACTCCTATGGTAATTGGATGTAAGTTAAGAAAGGATGATGAATCTACTAAGACTGATTAGAGAAAATTCAGATATGGATTGTTGTATCTCACTACTACCAAACCAGATATTATGCATGCAGTGTGTTTAGTTGATAGATTTCAAGTAGATCCTAGAGAAGTACATCTTATGGCTATAAAAAGAATATTTAGATATCTTAAGGGCACACCGAATCATGGACTATGGTATCCTAAGAGTAATGACTTTACCCTGAGTGCATATACATATGTTGATTGGGTTGGATGTGCAGATGACCGAAAGAGTACCAATGGTGGTGCTTTCTTTCTTGGTGGAAGATTGGTGTCATGGATGAGTAAGAAGCTAGACTCGGTTTCTTTATCTACTATAGAGACAAAGTATATTGTTGCAACATCTTGTTGCACACAAGTTTTGTGGATGAAGAAAAATCTGAAAGATATTGGTGTAGTATGTGATGAACCTATCTCTATCTTATGTGAGAATACAAGTGCAATAAAAATTTCAAAGAATACGATTATGCATTCAAAAACGAAGCACATTTCTGTCAAGTATCATTTTTTGAGAGAGAAAGTGTTGGAGAATGAGGTCAGATTGGAGTATGTAACAACAAAGGAACAAATTGTAGACATATTTACTAAGGCTCTTCCAAAGGATAATTTCAATCATCTTAGGGAGAGGTTGGGGGTCGTTGGTCCTCCTACCTAGGTGTGCATGAATGTGCATCAATCTAGTGAATTCACAGATTCTTCATTTACTTGGACTAATTGATGTGTCTACTCCGTAGGTGGAGTAGAAAAGATTTTCATTGTTGTAGTATGAGTGTACCCCTAAGGGGGAGTAATCAAAGCAGATTTTCTTTTCCATTGATGTCAAAGGGGGATAAAAGGTTATGTGTTGCCATCAATGAAAAAGGGGGAGATTGTTACAAATATGAGCTAGTTTGGTGGTGTTGTCATTGATGCCAACACAGTTTAGTATGTTGATGTTTCTACATGTATAGCTGAGATACTTCTGAGATATAGTGAGTACGTGGAGCTATCTTTATGGTGTTGTAATTGTGTAGTATTAGTGAGTTTCCAAGTGCTTTTGAGAGAATTAAATAAAGAAGAGAAGTCAAAGTGTTTAGTGTGTTTAGAACGTGCTCCGGTATGTGCTCTGCATTTCTCTTGTGTTGATCCTATGCCTATGTAGATCTGAAGGTGTGTTGATGGTGATCTGATGATGATATAGTCTAAGTTTGAGTCTCTAGTGATATGGTACGTGAAAGTTGTGTCCTTCGGTTTGTGTGTTCCACTGGCAGTGTAAGTGTTCTGTGAATTCAAAGAAATATGTTTGCTCCACATTTGTCCTCTGTTTTGTTTCAAATCATGCAGATCTAGAAGATTTCTTGTGAAGGTCTTTCCTATGCTCTAGTGAAGAGGTTTGGAGTTTTGTAATCCAGAAATCATCTTTCAATATTTTTGTGTGTCTGCACAACTCGGATTGACTGGTGAAAGGAGTTCATTGTTTGAAGCCTATTTTTTTTGCTATGTATGTATCTGAAAGATTCAAAGATGTATTTTCATGCATAATGAAACATGGTGCATCGCTTGCATGTCATCTTCTTGTTGGGAAGTGTGTGCATCATTGATAATTTGTGTTTTCATTAGGTTTGGCCGACCTAATGTTTACTCTTCATTCAAAGAATAAAATTTAATTGAGGAAGCATGTAGAAGATTCAAGAATATTATTTTTATATTTTTATTGGTCCACTCTTATTCCTTTCCACCGAGGGAATTTAGAGTTTCCGAGATAAATTAAATTTATGAAATGGTGTATTGTGGTCAACCTTGGTAAATGTTTCTAAGGTCGAGAATGGTATAAAAGCAAGGTGAGTTGTGAAGAATTGAATGACAGTGTGATGCAAAGTGACGAAAGTGCACCACAAATCATAAGCACAGAAGTTTGTGCGAGTTGTGTTTAAGAGAGTGAGACAAGGGTTTTTGTAATCCTACGAATGTGCTTTAATTGTAGTGGTGGATCTTTTGTTCTCTTTTGTATCTGTAGGAAGTGAGCCTCCCTATTGGACAGTGAGTCCTTTCTGTAGGTAGTGATTCTTTTTATTTAGACAGTGAGTCCTCTTTTGGGTAGTGAGCCCTTGGCAATGAGCCTTTGTTTTATAATCTTTATATTGTGAGTTAACCCTCACCATGGTTTTTCCTTTATTGGGTTTTCCATGTAAAAATCGTGTGTTCATTTTGTTGATTTACTTTATGTTATATGTGTTTCATGCTCATATTTTATAACATAATAGTGTTGTTGAAGATTTGATAAGTGATAAAATTTTAAGTTTGAATTTGTGTGATAACTAATTCAACCCCTATCAGTTGTCTTGCACCTGTTTAACATGAACTTGTAGGATACATGAACCCATCATCATCTATCATCAGTTGAGTTATCTTTTTCCTTCCCTGTACACATCATGCCAACTAATAGTTTGATCCCTCTTCATTCCCCTATAGTGCTACAACTGCATAGACATGTCTTGGTTGTACAAGATCAAAAAGATGGTCATAGTCAAGCGAACTTTCCATTTCATCTTCTAAAGAGGATTGTGCTATAGATAAAGGGGTTAGGTACTATGGAACCTATGTATGTACCCACTCACTTGACTCACATTGATCCCAATCACACCGAATATAATTATGACAAAAACAAGCCAACTCTCATGTCCATATGGTCCATGCACCTGCATCTGAGCTTTGAAATGAATGCATCTTTGAAGAATCTCTAATTGTTTGAAATTCCAATTTGTCTCCCACTGTGCCCTCCTCAGCCAACCAAAAGAACCTACACATTTGTGAATCAAGTGTCCCTCCTCATGATAATGCATAAGTATACCAATCAACAATAGAACGTGCATCACTAAATGTTGCACCACCTTTGATCTTCATTTATTCCTTAACCAGAGCTCTCTTTACACATGCACCTGTGCCATTGTGCTTGCCTTTTCCATGCCCAACTTCAAAAAGACTCCAAATATGTGGTACATCAGGCTCTCTATATGCATCATGTTCAACCAATAAAACATGCGAGCATTCTTGAATTTCCCTGTACAGTTATATGACCAAATGAGATGTTGACCCATTGTAATACCTTTTCCTTGCAAGAACTCAAAATAGTTTTCAAAACAATGTTGTACAAACTTAGATGAAAGAGATCTATCATCACTCATGTAAAAATGGTACTCCTTGATTATCTTCCTATCCTCGTTTGTACTATCAAGGGCATGTCTATATGTCATGTGGACAAAAATATTAAATTTGAATAGAATTATAATATTGTGATTATACTTCATTTTGTGGTTGCAATGTGTAATTTTTAGGCAAATAAACTATGGATACAATAGTTCCAATCAAGAAAGATTGCTTACACATCTCGAATTGTTGATCCAACCACTACGACTTGTGGATATGCCTTGCATACTTATAAAAAAAAATTCTTCTTAAAATTAGAAATAAAATTAACAATACTTACCTCTCTTTCAACCAACTCGCATCTAGAACCTTCACCTCCACTCTTCAATGTGTATTTGAATGTCTCAAAAAAAAAATTCTCAACAATTTTGTTACCAAAATCATGATCACTGCCCTCATGAAAGCATGTTACAAACTTTGATAAACCACCACATTGCAAATAGGTTTCATTTAAACATTCATTTATATAAAATAAGCAACCATCACCTCTAACATATAAAAATTAATCTAACAAGTCCTTGGATGACTTGGGAAGTTGCATTGCATGACACTTCTGCAACATTCCATCAGTATGCATAGTAGAACGAATCTAGCATAATAATTCATGATACAATTAAAAATCAATATGGTATTTACAACATGTATTACAAACATTAATAGGTACATAATAAAATGGTTTGCAAGACTTAAAAGCCCTTTGTGAGATTTTCAAATTTGGATGTTCTTGAAAAAATTGTTTGTACAAAATTGTTTGGCTACATTCCAATAAATGTTTAGGATGTGGTGTGTGATCAAAATTACCAATTCATAACTTTAAAACATTGTTTACATTCAGTGACACTCTAGAGTGAGAGTTCCAAAATTGTTCAATTTTCATCTGTACATTATCGGTTAGCTTCTTATCAACACGTGGAAGCCTCCCACATATCATTTTGAAGATGAATATCAAGTCTTCCTCTTCTTGAGAGTGCTCTATTCAATGTTTTAAGATTTAGATTTAAATCAATACAAGTTTGTCTCATTAAATGAGCCTTTCTCAAATGATGGCTTACTAGTGAGGCTGTGATCACTCTACGAGCATCCCTTTTATCTTTTTCCTTACTAGTCTTTCCAATAGAAGTTAGAGCATTAAAAATATTTTTTACAATAATACTATTTTTATCTGACTTTTTGGTGACACAAATCTTCAATTTTCTTAATAATGGTCTCATTTGGTAAGACTTAAGCAATTGCACAAAAAGTTGACATTGTTCGGTTAATGTCTTATCAATAAAGTATTCATTGAACATATCGGTAGCCCACAAATGGACCGTTTGTTGTGACCTTTTTCCTTGAAGATTATCTATTATGTTCTCATTTATTTCAAGCAACCATTTAGGGGTTCTCATGTAATTAGGTGTTACATAAGGTTCATTTTCAACATTTTCAATGTTATCAACATTTTCAAAAAGAATTCCAATGTTTTCATTTTCAAGTTTAATGTTTTTGATTAGATGAAAAACAAGTTTTAAAGGGACCCGAAACCCTTTACAACCAATGAAAGAGCTGCAAAAAGAACAATCTGCAGCCATCCCAAAAAAATGCCCCAAAACAAGACACATCAAGATTTACATTTCAAACTATTCTTGTGGGAGCAGAGAGTCATGTCAAAAGAAGGCTTAGAGAATTTTTCTTTCTTTCCCTTTACCGTTATCCAACCTTCTTCCACTTGCGTAGCCTTAGCATGCCACACCTCCATACTACAATCCTAAAGAAGATTGCCTATATCCATTGGCGTAGAGATTTCATCATTTTGTCTTCCAGTAGGCAAAGTCTTATTAGAAAGGCTACCAGAAATGGCAGCCTGAGACCCATTCACACACTCAATTGGGGTTTCAACAAGACAATATTTCTCAGTATCAACAACCCCAACTTTTGAAACATCTGGAGAGGATGCTCCAAGACCCTGTGATTCCATCACAACCACCTCAGAAAAACTCCTATTTTTCTCAAGTTTCTTCTCAACCGTGTAATGCTGTTAAGAGACACCTTTCCACCATGTAGCCGTTATTGCTTTCTTCTCTAATCCACATTGTGCAACAACATGACCAGTTTTAAAACATCTTCGACAACAAAAGGGGACTCCTTCATAGTCCAAATATTGGACCCAAGAACCCTTGGAAGATTTAAGTAAAATCTCAACAGGTAGCCCTTTAGAAACATCTATTTCCACCAATAAACGAGCAAAGGTGGAGTGAAAAATATCAGAGGAATTATCATCCACCAACAGAATATCTCCAAGGGCTTCACCCACTTCTTCTAAAAGAGAATCAGTCCATAAATGAAGGGGGAGATTAGGTAGCCGAACCTAGATTGGGATCTTATTGAAAATTTCAGAGGAAGAATTGAAATCAAAGTGCCAAGGCTTAACCATCAGCAAAAATTGATCCTCCTAGCTAAAAAAATGATCACATAAAATTTTATTTCTATCCTGAGCATTGTCAAACTTGGAAACAAAAACCCCTTAGCCATGGGGAAAATATGAACTTTACCGGTAATTAGAGTCTCCCATTCTTTTGATATCCATGAGTGCAGTTGAGGGAGGCTCGGCCAAAAACCCTTAAACCTACAAATCACCCCCTGTGATGAAAGTTCAGAATCAGTAATGTTGATTTCCTCCACCGTTTCTACCTTTAGATCGATGGAAATGGTGTTAGCAATAGGGATGAAACCCCTGTTCTACACACGTCTCAGAGCCATCGACGACACCCAAGAAGACGCACAACCTCTTCCAAGGATAACATCAACAACCTTTCCACGGTCATGGAAATCCCCTCCGTTCGTTGGATTCACCATAGGAAAACCAACACCATCCATCGCCATCGCCTTAGGGTTTTTCCCTGCTCTGGCTTTCGTCCGCGCCATTTTGTGATTATTTTCAAGTTTAATGTTATTAACATTTTCATTCTCAATATTTTCAATATTTTTAACATTTTCAATAACAATTTCATTTTCAACAACATTTTCATTTTCAATAACATTTTCATTTTCAATAACAATTTCATTTTCAACAACATTTTCATTTTCAATAACATTTTCAACAATATCTTCATTTTCAATGTTGTTCACATTTTCATTTTTAATTTCCACATTTTTAGTTTCATCATTTTCAATTTGAATATGATGTTCAATATTTTCAAATTATATTTCATCTTCACTTGAATTAACATTTAACGGTGCAAAAGAAGCTCCAACTTGAGTATTTTTCATACCTTGTTTTCTTTTCCTATGACTTTCTCTATATTTTGCTCTATATGCTTCAATTTGATTTGTTGTTAGTTTCCTCTTTCCTTTTCTCTTACGGTGACTACTACTCCCCATTGCACAAACAAAAAAACACATACAAATGATTATAATTGTTAATAAAGTGTAAAATAATCTCCCAAAACCTGAATTTTGTCTAATGCAGACATAAAGCACGCGATTTCTACGACAAAAGGAATGTGGGGACTATTGGAATGCTCAAAATGGTCCCATTTTTATTTTTTATATAACTCAGTAAATAGATATTCGTTTTGAAAGGATATCCACAATATACTTGTCACCCGTGCTTCTATCATTTTAACCTATAGCAAATGAAATGAATATATGTTTACAACAGATATCCATTTACTTTAGCTTTAAGAATTATTATTAGCATAATATTATTAATATATTATATTATGATATATTTTATATTATATATTAAATATATTATATATTATGATATATATATTTATTATATATTAATATGCTAAATTAATTTATTATATATTTATATAATATATATTAATATTATTATTAAGGTATATATTAAATTAATATATTATATAGTATATAAATTATATTATATATTAATACCTCTCTCTCTCTTCCACTCTCCCTCTCTCTCTCCCTCCCTCTCTCTCTAAGGTCTTTCCCTATCTCTCTCTCAATCTCTCTCTCCCTCTCTAACCCTCTCAGTCTCAAGTCCCTCCCACTCCTCTCTCTTTCTCTCCCTCTCTCCCTCTCTCTCTCCCTCTCTCCCTCTCTCTCTCTCCCTCTCTCCCAGTCTCCCTCTCAGGTCTTTCCCTCTCCCTCTTAGCTCTCTCTCTCTCTCTCTCTCCCTCCTCTCCACTCACTCTCAGGTCCCTCCCACTCTCCCTCTCGCTCCCTCTCTCTCCCTCTCTCTCCCTCTCTCCCTTTCTCTCTCTCCCCCACTCTCACTCTTTCTTCCTCTCTCAAGTTCTCTCCCTCTCTCTCTCTCAAGTCTCTCCCTCTTAGGTCTCTCTCTCTCCCAGTCCTCCCTCTCTCTCTCCCTCTCACTCTCTCCCACTCTCTTTCCCTCTCAGGCCTCTCTCTCCCCCTTCTCTTCCTCTCTCTCCCTCTCTCTCCCACTCTCCCTCTCTCTCTCCATCTCTCCCTCTCTCCCACTCCCCCCTCTCTCTCTCTCTTAGGTCTCTCCCTCTCTCTCTCTAGGTCTTAGGTCTCTCTCTCTTTCTCTCTCTCTCTCCCTCTCTTCCTCTCTCTCTCTCTCACTCTCTCTATTCCATCTCTCCCTCTCTCTCTCCCAATCTACCACTCTCCCTCTCTCTCCCCCTTTTACCTTATATCACTAGTAGAATTTGACAAATAAATGACTATGTGACTAAAAATTTTAGTCATAACTAAAAATGACTAAATTCTACTAATTTTTTTCAAACCAACTATAAATGAGTAAATAAATGACTAATTTGGTCGTTGACTAAAAAATTATTTAGTCACATAAATAAAAATGACTAAATAGTTAGTCATTTATTTAGTCACAATCCATTTGAATAAATCATTCAAGGAATCAAGAATCAATAGCCCACCAAATTACTCTAAAAATTTAATAAATATACTATAAATTTTTTGTCAAAATCTTATTTTAGGCATAGCCCACCAAAATGGAGTTTTCATTTTAATAAACATACTCTAAAACCTTCATTGAAACCTTTTTTTTTAGGCATATCCCACTAAAATGGAGAAGTGTTTTAGTAAAGAATGATAGAGAATGGTAAGGAGATGTGCATGATAGGAGGCATAGGATTTTTTGTTGCTTATCTCATTCCTACTCTACTAAAAAAGGGTTACATTATTTGTGCTATTGTTGGTAATCTAGGTATTTAATTGACATATATTTGCATAATTTCAAATTCCTTCAAATGCTTCTAAAGTATCAATGTATCCTATATAGGGTTTAGAATGATTTCTTTTAATTTAAATAAATAAATAAATGATTTACTTGCCTATGATTAGATTATGTGGAGATCTCCTAAATCTGCCCTAGCTCACTATCCTCTTTGGCACTATATTCATTACTCCAACTGCAAGGGTTTTGCATGTGACATCTTTAATATCTTCATGACAGTGGATTTTAAATAGATCTCAATCTTTGGTTTAATCTTTATCATGGTAACCTAATAAATATAGAGCATTTTTTCTTTCAGAGTCAATCCTGGTGTTGGAAATTGATGATGAAGTTATTGGATAAATATTCCAAGGCAGTTATTATCTATTTCAACAAATCTTCTAAAGCATAGTCACCAGGAAACTTCAATTTTTCCCCTATACTTCTACCTACAACTCTGGAGTCTTATATTTAAATGGGATATAACCTGTACCATTATTCATATATTCTTGTATCCCATTTTAAAATGACACCCCTATTTCTATATGCCATATTTCCATATGACTAGCTATAATATTTGGATAAATAACTAAACTATCATGTGTTACTAATAAAACCAATGGCCATATATAATGTCAAACTCATACAAATAGAGAAATGCCTCTCACTGATACAATTCAATAATAGGATAGCCGCAGGTATGAGATATCAAAAAATTATGGCCACACATTATTGCCTTGGAAGGAAAATAAAAAGCCAAGAAATTAGTAGATGCTTTGATAGACTGATACCACTTGGTATGCTCCTAGGGAATTTTGATATATCCCTTAGTAGGTAAATATAAATGAATATAGTATGTTGGGTGTAGGTTGATTGGGGTAGTCTACTTACTTCTACAGTTGTAAAAAAGGTTGACATTTGGGTATAAAGTTTCAACATATATGGAAAATGTTAACACGTTGGCACTTGAATTTTAATTATAGGGTTTCATAATAAGACAATTAAGGAATGTTGGAACTTCCTGAAGTTTTGTAGTCTAGAAAAGTGTAAATTTGAATAACCATGTGATTATTTTTGGTGTAGAAAGATGGTGCTGAGGCACGAGGAGGTCAATCATGGATAGTAGAGTGGCTTAAATTTGATAATTCTTATTTCAAGGTACAAAGTAGAGCTGAATTGAACCTCATGTACTAGAATTTACCTTGATCATGAATGAGCAAAAGTTTTTTTTTCTTGATATTGTGAAGGACATAAAAGAGAGGAGGGACCTAGATCTTCTAGTATTGTTGACTGACGTTATTCTTTTTGAAGATCCTAGACTCAAGGTGATTCTTTAACTAGTTGTACTTTAGAGTCCCCATGGACCTACTCTGGTCATTTGTGGTGGTTAATATAATTTCCTTCTTTCTTTTTGGTTCTTCAAGCTCAAAAAGTATACTCCATTTTAACCTGCCCTTATTTTTGCAAAATTGGGCATTTTAAAATCCATCTTGAACTTCAACAAAGCTTGATGTCAACTTATGCAAGTTCAAAGAAGCTAAAGAATATTGATGAAATATGTCAAAAGAATCAATCTTTCCATTGACATAACATACTAATAATGCTAAGCCAATATCTTAAGTCTTGTAGGAAATCTTTTTCTCCTTTTTGAAAAAAATTGAGAAACATTTTACTAGATAATTCAACTCAGTGAAGGATATATGCATTTGAAATAAAGTTTTAGAGGATGCCTATAGTTAATTTCCTTTCAATAATAAGGAAACTATTGATTGGATTTTAATTTTTTTTATAGGTATATGATGAGAAATATGCCGTCGATCAGGATGTATTTTTCAATGACTATGCGGAGGCTCATGCAAAACTTAGTAACCTTGGTGCCAAGTTTGATCATCCTAATGTAAAGTAACTCAACTCTTGAACACTCTCTGCCTATCATATTCATTTTTCATTTTTCTATTGTTTCATGATGTTCATGTGATAAGCTTAATTTTATGAGAATATTTATTTGGGGGATCAAAAATGATAAATTCACATATCATGGTATTAGTTAATGCTTATATAATTGTGCACTTGCTTCCTAATTAGTGCATTGTTGTACTTTTTGATTCTATTTTTCCTTCTTTTTTTGCGTACAAAGGTCTTGCAATTGGTATGAGAGCAACTTCTCTCTTTACCCATGCTTTCTAGTACATTTTTTTTTTCTCCACCCCTCATCATTTTGTTGTCTATTGGGCTACTATATTTGTGAAACTATTGCAAAAAATTCTACATTTTTGTCTATCATTGCCTTTTTGTTTTATTTTAATGTCAATGTTTTGGTTGCCATTTTATTTTACTAGGTTCAAAGGAAAAAAATTCCTTTCATGTATCTCTGCCCATTATGTTCATTGAGACTATTTGGGCCAAAAATCAACAAAAAATGGTCGATTTACCTATCCAGTTATATCCTTTTACTATTGTAATTATTTTTTTCACAATTTTCCAGGGCTTTGTTTTTGTTTTATCTAATCATGTAAAACAAAAAAAATCTTTTATATATCACCTTCTAGATTGTAGTGAGGGAGTTTTTAAGTGGTGCACATTTTTCCTATAATGTGATTGTAGTAGTTTTAAGAAGAGAAAGTTGTGAAGGGAATAGTAACAATAAACACCCTTTATTATTCTCCATCATTAATTGTTTACATGCACATGCTTTGAAAAGTACTAAGATGCCACCTAACACACATGAAACTTAATAAACACTAACATTCTAACTCCTAACACTAAATTCTTAGGTCACTAATATGAATGTGACATTATTTGTAAAAAAATTAATTTGACTGTCATTGCTTGGAATTGTTTGCTCATGATTTGGAATCATTACTATTGGCATGCATTAGATGTAGTGAATAGCTTCCTTAGGCTTTTCCTATCTATTTTGAATGTATTTCAATTGACACGAGTGAAATTTTATGGAAGTGAATGAAAAATGAAGGTTGAATGGTTGCAAATCTAAGCTAGTGCATGCATTGATTTGTTAGCTTTAGCCTTCTTCCATGTTCCCATCTAAGTACATTACAAGCTATATAAATGTTATTTATTATACCATCTTCTGTCATTAAGTGTGCTTACCTTCTTTTAGAACCTTACCAACCAATTATTCTTTCCTTCTGATCACTTTTGTGACACTTCCACAGGGAAAGGGATTTTTAACTCTTTTAGCTTACTACTCTCTTGTGCCTTTTGACATTGCCTTAAATGAGCCCTTCACTTCTTACCACCACTCAAAATAAATTCCTTTTTTCTCCTAGTGTTTTGATCCCTCCCTTTCCCTTTAAATGGCCTCTTGGCTTCCCCTTGAACATCCATTCCACATGATTGCAACTCTTCTCAATCTTTCTTATTCAGTTGAATGTTGATGTAGCTTCCACAATGTACCCATAGTCTTGCACTTGTTTGGTCCCTCAATTTATTTTTCACTAATTCATCCCACCTAACCTTGTGTTAGTGCCACTCTTCAATGTTGACTTAGCCTACTATAACATTTTCGTGTTTGTTTTGGATTCTTGTTTGCATTTCCATGACTATGTCATGGGTGTGAAGTCTTGTCAACTTGCAAAAAGATAGGTGCCAACAATAGAATCAAAATTTTGGGGTATTTTATCACTTGGTTCCATTTTAATTAATCCCAATAATTTAGGTCGACACTTTATTACATTAGCATAACATCCATTGACAGTGTTAACAAATTAATAGAAGCTGACTTGAAGTACTTAGAATTTTTAGTTTAGCCCTTTTGAGGTTAAAGAGGAGCATTGAAAGTTCAAACATGAACAAAGAAATAGAAATAATGAGAATTTAGTCATTACCATGAATAATGATAGTTCAATCCAATTAATCCTTATGCCCAGATTGTTTCAAAATGCATGCATGCTCACAAAGGTTTTCCAGGTTTGTTCTCTCCAAGACATCTACACCAAGGAACATTATTTTTTGTGTCTAGTCTACTTTGAAATCTGTGGGAGGTACCATTGTTTATAGAGATTTTGTTGGTATTTTGTCTACTTTCTTCCAATGGACTATTCTTTACTGCAATGCTCTATTTTTTCATATTGTTTCATCATTGTCCTTCTTGTAACTTTAAAACCCCTTTGCATTATACTCCCTTCAACTATCATTTCTGATTTTTTGAGACTTTTCATTAGCATCAATCTATCAAAATAAAGGTTCAAGCCCTCACTAAGGTGTGGCATCCATATGACTAGCCTCTATGTTTATCACTATCCTTAGCTCATGCAATCTTCCTCCTTTATGGCAATATCTGTTGCTCCTCTCATGGATGAAATTTCTATCCATTTTATTGCATCATTTGCTGCACCTTTTATCTTATTATTTCTGCACTTTTCCTTTCCATTTCTTGCTCTTTTCTTTGCTCATTTTCTGCACTTTTCTTTCCTCATTTGCTGAACTTTTGTTTACTCATTTTCTCTATTAATTTCTACACTTTTTTATGACAGTTTGCTGCACCTTTTATCTCATTATTTTCTTCTTTTTTATACATGAGATATTTCTACTCTTTTTAATGATACTTGTTGCTATTAAGACTATCATTCTTTTGTTGCTCTTTTATACATGAGATATTGCTGCTCTTTTTAATAATACTTGCTGCATTTTTTCATTGTGATTTGTTTCCTTAAACAAGGATTCCTTTTCTGTGTCAACCAGTTGACCACTCTTCATAGATATAATCTTGTCATTATTGAATATGACCTCATATTGCTCCCCAATTTGTGTTCTCTCTGCCTTCATAGGAAAACTTCAATGCTCCATTTGATCATGATTGTCATTACATATGGTACTTGATGTGCTCATCCTAACCATCATACTCTTTGTATAGATGCATAGAGAATTATCATACTTCATTTTTTGTCATACATTTATCATGGCTTGTGATCTTGGACTACCCTCTATGGTGAATATAAGACTATCTCTTTTATTTTCTATTGCCACTGTCTTCTTCACTATGAGTTGTCCTTCCTCATGCATAATTATGGGTACAAACAATACTAGCAATTTCTTTCCACTACTATATCCATGGTGAATTCCCATTGATAGGGAGCATATACCTTTTTCATGCTATGTATGAGGTTTTACAAACACTTCCATATATACATGACTGTTATCAATCATGAATGATGAATAATCTTCTTACCCCCTTTTGGTAAAGTATTTCATCATGGTATGATTTCCACTGCTCTTGGTCTGTGGCATGCCTACTCTTCTCAATGATTTAGTCTCTACTTTGTTGCCACTTTCTTGAAAATCCATATTGCATTTTATGTTGTCACATATTGCACTCAAAATATAGTAGTGTTTTAGATTTAAATTTTCTTTATACAATGTGAATAGTGATATGAAAACCTCAACCCAAGAGATGCATTTGAAACCTCTAGACTACCACCTCATAAGACTCCATGATGACACTAAAATTCAGTAATAAATCTCTATGAGTGCATTCCATTGATCAGAAACCTATAAGATAAAAATTCTAGGGTTTTAAATGCATTATTTGCAATGTTGTTCATTATCCTCTTGGGACTGTCACTTGCATTTTTCTACTTGTACAATAAATGTGAGTTCATTGCCTTATATACCTGAGGTCTCAAGTGTTATACTCATGTTGACTGTAAATGTGTTAAGAAAAGAAACTTGACATTGCCTCTACACATAAATTTGACCTTGGTTGCGTAGGAATTTGACTAGTACTTTTTTAGAGTTATCATTCAAGCTTTCAATAATAAAATCTATAGATGTAACTACTATTTGATTCAACTCTTTTTCTCTTGAATATACTCTTTTTGGTGACTATGGACTGCTATATTTGATAGCTCTATATTTTTGGAGGACTTTCCTTTATCATTTACTATCACCTTGTTTTATGACAGTCATCCTCTCTTCAATAAGCCCACTCTAAACTATATTTAGCATATCATGTATTTGGTGTCTTAGGAACTATTACTTTTTTAAACATATCCCTAAAATAAATATATAATGTGGCATTACAAGCAATTCCATTAGCCATCATAATTGCTACTACTGCGTCCTTCAATTCTTCAAGAGATGTTTGTTCTACATGTTTTGTAGTTCAACAAAGAGATTTATTTTGGGTTACATTTCCTTCCATTACTAGTGTATTTGGTCCTTCAGTTCTTGTCATAGTAGTACCTAGTAGTGGATAAACAATTGAAGTTGACAAGACTCTAAAGTGAGAATTTTGACAAAGGAATTTAACATCTCATCTTCTTTATAACTCATATGAAGCCTACTAAGTTATGCCAAAAGATAACATTTACATATCATAATACTATGACCCTTCCAATTAACATGTTAGTATGAATGTGTACAGCTCCAGAGAATTACAGACATTATAGAGCCAATATTTTTTGGTTTTTGTTAATATAGAAATAAAACTAAAAAATCAGTACCTATATCTATTTCAACTTGATATATGTTCCCAAATAGTGAGATTCCATGTTATTCTTGCACTATTATAAGTTGCATCCTTAACAAAATATAATTTGAATAGTTGTGATATTAAACTATATTCAATAAAGCACAATATAAATTTGGCAATATCCTTCAAATAAGTGAGTAGAAATTATCTCAATAAAATAGTTCTGAATGAATGCCAACATAGTTAAAATAGGAAAACATCAACCAATAGACTCAAAATTTAGATAAACAATAGATAATAATATATAATGAAAACAAGCATAAAAATGGTATTTTGTTAAAAAAAATACTTATTGAACTAGAGGACGATAAGGATGATATATGATTAAATAGTAATCAAGAGCTTCCAGAAATCCCATTCCACTTATTTGAGACGATGAAATAAAACTTATTTGGCTTTTAGCCTCTAGGCCTTCAATTCTTTGGATAATTTCCATTAGTGACATATTTCTATAGTTGTGCTGACATGAAGTAAATATGGTGCCTAGTTTTTAGTTTTGGGTAGTTCCAGTGTAGTTATGTTTTGGGGAGACAAAATCTTATTCAAAAAAATGCCTCAAAGAAATGTGATGCGGGAGTGCCCTGCTAGACATATATGAAAATGTGGAAGCATAGACAAGGCAAGCAAACTATTTCAAAAAATTCCTCAAAGAAATGTGATCCTACTCTCCCGCAAGCATTTCAAGTCATGCTTGCAGTGATGCAAGGCTTCCCTGCATCATCATAGGCATGACCTGAAGTGCTTGTAGGAGAGTAGGTATCATCTAGATTTTTTTTCCATTCCCAAAAACTTGTGGCAGCAAACATCAACCACAAAAAACATCACGTTTAAGAATACCTTTTTACTATTTTCTATCACACAACTGATTCATCAACATTCAATTACATTACATTCTTAGAAGATTAAAAATTTAAAAGAAATAACTTGCATGATTAATTTTCACTATGTCTTCATTTCCTTTATCCAGAAAGGCCAGCTAAACCATGAACAAGAAAAGAATTGGTTAACCCACCATGCTAATCTAAAACATTTTGTGGCACCAACCATAAGAGTGGAACCTTAAATAGCGTAGAGAAGCATAAAAATAAACAATAAGGTTTTAGTCCAAAAAAGAGCATGAGATATATATTGACACCATTGGTTAACCATCACTATTATAAAAATATAGATCCAAGGCCCTCCTATCACTCAATAGCCAGATTACAGAAAAGTAGTTGAAACATGTTATCAACATTCACACAGTTTTGAATTATAAATATATAGTATATAGCTAAAAAACCCAATTATTATTATCACTTATTAATTCACTTTCTCTTTAAAAACTTGATTCAAATTTGGACCTTGCAATCCTTTCTAAAAGGAAAATCAAATACATTTTCAAGACTATTTCATTGTTACTAAAATTTATTGGAATAATATCCCTCTTGGATTCTATTTATAAGCAATACTAGAAGCCAGTTATTCATGCTACATGGCATGAACTAAACTACACATACTTTCTTCTCAACCAAGCAAACAAATGAATGACAAATCTGATGCTTTTAAATAAATCTCATGGATACTTGTTCTCTTGCATGTACTTTAATTCATGCTTGTGGTGATGCAAGAAAGCCCCACATCACCACAGGCATGACTTGAAGTGCTTGTGGGAGAGTGTGATCACATTTCTTTGAGGCATTTTTTGAAACAGTTCACTTGCCTTGTCTATGCTTCCACATTTTCATGTATGTCTAGTAGGGCACTTGTAACTACAACATATGATAGAAAAAATCCCTCTTAGAGCAAAGAATATTTTTCATGATTGCTTTTACAATGAATTTAATCATTGGTGTCATTTTTATGTACAAGATTCAATCATTCATTTGAACACCCTGCAGTTGTGTTCAATACAATTTCTATTAAGAAGTGCATGGGTTTTTCTCAAACACATTACTCAAGAAAACCTTCTTTGTAATTTATCTTGTATTTCTTATGTAAATCATTCTAGTTTTGGTCACTAAATTTTGGCATTTGAGTATTGTATAATGCTGCTACATTTTTCTCCTAATTTGATTACAAATAATGTGTGGAATTTAGAATCTTTTTCATGTCTCAAGATTTATATCACTTGCAAACTTGAGTTTGTTTGTTGTTATGCTTTGATGGATGTCACTTCACTATTACTAGATATCTAATGTAGTGCACATTATTATAGTGCAAACCTATTTTTTAGATTGTTTCATATAGCATCACCAATATTCTCCACAATAACATTGTCCTTGTTTAAAATGATGGAAATTGTTCACATCTCTTAGAAAAATTTCTCTTGCAACAATCTTGGAGATGAATTTAGATGTAGTGTGAAAATCATAACATACTCGAAGGTTCTTAACAACTCTAATAGTTGTATTGGGGGCCATGTTTAACAAACCAAATGCAATTCCTAACTTTTCACTATGGTGGCAGATAAATGATTCTTTTTTCTTCTATTCCACAACATTAAGTAAAAGTCTTGAATCTGGAAATACCCTGTTGCCTTCGTTTTCCAAGCCAATTTCTCCAATTTTGCATAGCTCTCCCATGTTTATGGATGTGATCTATCTCCTACAATTTTTTAATTGACTTATCTTTTTGTTGTGTTTGGTCTTACTTTTGTAAACTTGCAATATACAATGCACTTTTATTCTTTCTGAATTGAGACTAATAGTAATTTTGTTGGTTGTATTGAGGCACAACTTCATTCATGGAAAAAAAGGCAGAACCTATTTCTCATATCAAATGATGTATTGCATATAAAGGAGGAAATATTCTAATTGGGTTATTGTTGACTACATTGAAGGAGAGAGCTTCATATATGGGACACGATCAAAACTCTCCTTCTTGGATTCTACACATTACAACTTGCTCTAGGAATATTTTCCATGTTGTAGAAGTTTTAAGAGATGAAAGGGGCATGTGCTTGCATTGAAGGGCTCCAAGCATGCATTTCCATCATTGTAGAAGTTTTTTGGAGAAGTTTCTTTCTTGCAGTCATTTCTATGCAATATTGTAACTCAGATTTTTGCTCTTGTGACCAAAAATAAAAATTGTAATAGTCTATTTCTAGGCTATAACTAGAACACCTTTCTTTATTAATACAGTTCACTAATTTTTCCTTCTCAATGGTTGTCTTATTGTGTGCAATTGATGATTGAGGTGTATTTTTGTGTTTTATGTTTGAATCCTCAAATATCAGTCAATTAAAATGACTAAATATACTACTAATTGATGTCAATTAATAACTAAATTGAATAAATATACTACCAATTGACAGAAATCAGTGAACAATGAATAAATATGACTAAATATATGACTTATGAAATAAAAATGACTAAATATACTACCAATTGATAGAAATCAGTGAACATTGAATAAATATGACTAAATATACTACCATATTGATCAAAATGATGATTAAAATTAATGACTAAATACACTACCAATGGACAGAAATAAGTGAATAAAAATAACTAAATAAGTGCCTAGATTACAACAATCAATGACTAAATCAACGACTAAATATATCAGTGGAAAAAAATGACTAAATAAGTGATTAGATTACAACAATCAATGACTAAATCAATGACTAAATATACTACCAAATTGATCAATCAAAACAACCAATAAATGACTAAAAATGGTTTAGTAATCAATTTGGTTGCATTATAAATGACTGGCAATAAACTACTAATGGTCACGTGACCAAGTTCAATCATTTATAAGCAATTTTTAGTAGTTTTATCGGTAGTTTATTGATGTTTGTATACTAGTGTATATATTAATGTATTAATATAAATATATATTAATGTATTAATATAAATATATATTAATATAAATTAATATTATTATATATTAATATTAATATTATTAAGTTATATATTATATAGTATATAATTTATACTATATATTAATATGTACGCATAGGGGAAGCTTCAAATCTTATACAATAAATAATGGATATCTATTATGTTTAGAGTTTTAACAATTGAACAATATGAATGCATAGGGGAAGCTTCAAAACCTATACAATAAATAATGGATATCTGTTAGCATTCAATTTTTATAAACCAAATAACACATAAAACCAATATTATATATAGTAATATATCATAATATATTATATATATTAATATATCATAATATATTATGTATTATATATTATGATATATTATATAATATATATAATATAGTATTATTTAATATATATACTATATACTATATATTATATAATATATTTTATATTATATAGTATATAAATAATATATTATATATCTTATACTCTCTTCCTCTCTAGCTCTGGCACTACTACTGATATCCAACTTATATTTTGTATTGAACTTTTGAACATAGTAATTAAGATTCTATTATCAAAATCCTAACCTCCCAAATGCATATCCCCTCTAATGACCTTGATGGCAATATTACCCTTTCAAACAAAAACAACCGACACATCAAACATACCTCCACCCAAATCGAAGAATAGAATGCTTCTTTTTCTAGTGAATACATCATGGAAGCCATAAGTTATAGTTGCAGCCATTGGCTTGATAATTGTTTGTATGACATTGAGGCCTGTAATCTTACCATCATCCTTTGTGGCCCTTTCTTGTGCATCATTAAAACAAGAAGACACAACACAATAAGCACATTCTTCACCTCACATTAAAATAAGCAGCATGGATGAGATATCTTCAGGTGCAAATAACTCTCTCTCTCAGGTCCATCCCACTCCCTCTCTCTCAGGTCTCTCCCACTCCCTCTCTCTCTCTCTTAGGTCTCTCCCTCCCACCCTAACTAGATAACTCTCTCCCCCCCTTCTCTCTCTCTCTCTCTCTCTCTCTCTCTCTCTCTCTCTCCACCTCCCTCTCAAGTCCATCCCACTCCCTCTCTCTCTCTCTCAAATATCTCTCTATTTCTCTCTCTCCCTCTCTTTTAGGTTTCTCCCTCCCACTCTCTCTCCCCCTCTCCCTCCTACTCTCCATCTCAATTCTCTCTCTCTCTCTCTCAATTCTCGATCTCTTCCTCCCTCTTAGGTCTCTCTCTCTCAAGTCTCTCCCTGTCTCTCTGTCTCCCTCTCAAGTCTATCTCTCTCCCTCTCAAGTCTCACTCTCTACCTCCCTCTTAGTTATCTCTCTCTCTCTCTCCGCCCCTCTCAAGTCTCACTCTCCCCATCCCTCTCAGGTCTCTCACTCCCTCTTAGGTCTTTCCCTCTCCCTCTCTCTCTCAAGTCTCTCCCACTCCCTCTCTCTCAGGTTTCTCTCTCTTAGATCTCTCTCTCAGGTCTCTCCCTCTCTCTCTCTCTTGTGAATTGGTTGCACATCAATAAATATATAATATATTCTATGTAGTATACAATATATACTATGTATTAAATATATTATATAATATATATTACATAATATTAATATAATATTTAATATTTAATATATATACTATACTATACTATACAAAATATATGTAGTATATATAATATAATAAATATTATATTACATAATCTAATATATAATATATATATAATATTAGTATATTAGTATATATTAAAATATTAAATATTATGTATTATAGGGTGATCCCACAATACCGGTTTACAATTTTTGGCCAAACTGGACATTGAACTAATTTTTTTAACTAAATCTTCACTTTCGGGCAACTATAGCGGCTAAACCGTGAGTAATTTGAAGATGATGCAAACTAGTGATTCATGGAATTTTGTTTGTAGATTCTAAATATATTTTTTTCAAAATTTTTGGAATCAAATTGCACTTTTTTTTCCTTCTCCTTCAAAATCTAGTTTTAACAGTAAACCCCATTTTTAAAGAGTGGTGTTACTAGCTAACACATAACTTTTTTCTATGAAGGATAAAATTCTTTTTTTGTTGAATTTAGATTTGTAACTACAAGATCTAGTGCATGGAATTGGTTTCATAGCATTTCATTGAATATTTTTTTCTTAATTTTCAGAGGTCAAACCAGGTTATAATTTAGACGTGATTTGCTAAGCTAAAACGCTCTTTTGTATCAAAATTCAATTTTTATTTTTTTGTTGGATCAGGTTGTGAATATCTAGTGCATAGATATTTTTCATTTTTTTTTTGATAATCTACTATTTTTCCACATGTGAAGAATAAAGAGCTTAATTTTTGGTGAAAAATTTACATTCACAAGAAATAAAAAATAAATATAATAATCAAATTAAATTATTTATTTAAAATTATACTTTTTTGGGCAGCTTATAATAAGGACTACATACTTAAAAAAAAAAAAATTTAAATGAATTCATTTGATCCCCAAAAAGGTAAATCAAAAGTGGTTTTTTATCAGCATTTTGATTGGTGTAAATGAGACTCCATTATAGGTATGGTTTAAAACTAGCGGGGTTCTATCCAAGGGGTTTTGATCTAAGGTGGTTTCATCAAACCCTCTTTAATTAGAATCCTTTAAATGGAACTTTTCAAGGCTTAAATCATTATATTTTCTAAAAATATTTCATTTCAGCAAAAATCAGGATCTCCCAGAAAATGTAAACCACTATTGTGGGATCACCCTATAAATAATACAGGTAATAGGTATTCATTTCTAAACATATGTCTATTTATAAACGAATATCCATTCTAAATGGATATCCGTTCTAAACGGATATCCATTTTTTTTGAAAAAAATAGTAGGCTCAAGATCTGGCTTTGGATTTGGTGTGGGATTGCCTAACCTAGAAAGTCAACCCAAAAAACATGTTTACAAAATTTGCATATTTTTCTGAAGTTCGCTCTTGTGGCTGATGACTTTTTTTAATCTGAATTTCATGAAACAAAAGGGGTTTATAGAAAAAATTGTCAACTTTCCACTAATATGAGATATGCCTTATTTTGAATTTAATAAATAATTATTATTGATTTTTTATATACATTACGACTAAAGTCTTGATTGATAGGTTGATTGAAAAACTTCTATAACTTTCAAACTACTTCACATTTTTCAAACCTAAAAGATGTGTCACATTCTATGCTTCACATACTATAGGATAAAAATAAAATTGAATTTCATAAATTTTTGACCAAGTTATGGTGGCCAAACAAACACATTTTAATAATTCTAAAATGTTCTAATAAAAAAATCATAACTAATTATTTACATGCAAAAAATTAAAAAAAAAAATCTAACACATTTGAGCATGTGTCCTCTACAAATATTCAAAGTTTTAGAAAAATAAATAAAAATTCTTGTACTTAGGGTGGTTAGACATACACCTACTTCTTATCTTTTTCCTAAAAATTTAGTACCACTGCATTGAAATTTCAAATTTTCGCAAAAAATATTTACCTTTTTTCCAAAAAAGGACTAGTAGCCTAGAAACAATATTCAATTTGGTACAAGTTTTGTTCTTACATATTTCTCAACTTATGTTAATAACCTATTCAAATTTTCATGCCAAGTTGCCTAACTCTATTTTTTTGAATTTTCATTGCCACTAAGGAGCCTAGTTTGGACCCCCATGATCCTGCACATGGGTGGGTGCATGAAGATGGGTAGCCAATTTGTAGCCACTTTTTGATTTATTTTTTTTGAAAACTCATAACGTGAGCGCGTTATAGAGCGCTTGTGTTATAATGCAACGCGCTCACCCTTGTGTTATGACTTGGTGTGTTGAGCCTGAGGCTTGGCCACAACGAGACCATAATGCGAGCACGTTATAACACTCTCGCATTATGACCTATTAAAAGAAAAAATGAAAAAGAAAACAAATTCATTTTCACTTCTCACTGTGTTTTTTTTGTTGCCTGCGGCCAAAACCATAGTATTTTGTGCTTGTGTTCTAGGAGGAGCTATTTTGTGAAATTCTTCATCAATAGTTGTTGTTTCATCACCAGGATGCCGCCACGTCAACGAGGAGGTCTAAGAGGTAAGGATTGTTTTTTTTTTGTTTTGAATTTGTTAGTTTTAGGTTGTATTTGATATTTACTTTTTGAATTTGTAGGAGATGCTAATCAACCTGCAAACCCTCCTCAAAATACGTAACAAGCACAACAACAAAAAGAACAAAATCCTCAACAACAAAATCCTCAAGTTAATCAACCACAATAACAACCTCCTCCACCAATCCCTCAACACCTTCCTGACACTTAGTAAAATTTAATGAGTGAAATTGAGAACAATAAAAAAAAATTGAGGATTTAATTAGGAGGTTGAGCGATCCAAATGGTTCAACCGTGGAAAGAA
>VDFB02000002.1:96450876-96558871 GCA_007258455.2 Sequoia sempervirens | reverse complement strand
AACATTTCCTCATTTGGTTTGACGCCCAATCCAAGGATCATCCTCCATTCAAGTTTCTCATGGCCTTTGATAATTTTTCCCTCCTAAAATAAACCACTTCAACTTCAAAAACTAACATTTGAAAGAGGTGAACATTGGTCTCCCTCTTTAATACACTTTTACAACCCTAGTGCAGGAGCACCTACACCTCATCCTCCTTATTTGATCATTTGATGGTAATTAGGAGGTTAATAGGTAGGTGGATGATTCTTTGAGCATGTTTTGTTTTGAATAAGGTGAATCAAGACCACTAATCATGTCTTAGGTTGAGTATTTGAGTTTAGGTGTTAAAATGTGAAAAATGGTGATCTTGCACTAAAGTATCTTTGTAGCCTTTGAAGGAAAGTTTTTGAATTTACATGTAAAGTGTGCAATATTAGTGTTTTGTGGATGCAATAAGTCTCATTTCAAGCCATTGGTGTGGTTTTAGTGAGTTATAGGTGTTAGGGGTGCAAACTTACAATATGAGTAATATTGTTGTTATATCATGTGTAAATGATGTAAACTTGGCCTTCAATGGTCATTAAGGGTTTGAAATTCAGTTGCAAGGTAGTTGGTCGGTGGGATGTGAAGAAAAGCCTTTAAATGGAATGTAGACATGGAATGTAAGTTTGATTTGGAGTTTTTAAGAAGAAAATACATTGAAATCTCAAGTTTAGCAGCAATTTTCTGTTTTTTCTTGTTTTTTCTTGACCTCTAACTTGTGTAAGGGACCCTATGATGTCTGATTTAAGTGTAGGATGCATGAATTGAGTGCTAGGAAAGAAATAGGAGTAATAAACCTGTTGCTACAATGAATTTTGTGAACAAAAATGCATGTGAATGAGGGCTTAGGCCCAGGGTTTGGAAGAATCTCTATGGGAGGTCATGATGTTTTGAACTTTTAGGCATGTGCAGGGTTAATGTACTTTGTTCAAGTTGGTTTTAAAGTCTGGGAGGTTGTGGAAGTATCATATTCAATAAACCCTCTTGAATAGTGCATAAAACAAGGGTTTTCAGGTTTGGCATGAATTTTTTTGTACCAGAGGAATCTAGTTGTGGTTTTGGAGGTTTGGGAACTGTTAACAAATATTTAACTAGCTCCCTTCAGGTGTATTTTTCCTCTATGCATCAGCCCATGCTTCGCAGAGTCCACTCGACCTTTTATCAAGGTTTTTCTCTACCGCTCCACGTGTCTACTCCTTGTAACTTTGAGTCTCAACATTCTTTTCACATCCCAGAAAGCTCCACTATGCTTCCACGTGTTGCAGCTATGAGATTCTTTTGATCATGTTTTCTTGCTACCTCATCAGGCTCTGAAAGGCTGCCATGAAGCCCTTATTCCTCAAAGGTTTTGGTGGGCCCCATGGTTGCTGTCTGTGGTGTATACTTGCTACATGTCTGCCATTCATAAATCTTTCAGCGTAGAGATGAAGTAGCAACCGCGGGTAGAAAAATGCTACCACACATCTCTTTTGCGCCCGGATGGTGATCGTTCCCTCCATTGTTGATAAAGGCTCCACTCATTTGACACGTGTAGCATTAATGCAAGTCCTCAATGGAAAGGAGAGAGAGGTTCATACGGGTAGCGAAAGGCTGCCATGTGCCTAACCAGCGGATCTCATATTTGGGCGAAGGACCAGATGAACCGAATAATGCTATTGGTCACTACGTGTCATAATCATTCACACAAGGAGGTGACACTTGTCTGATCAAGCCTTGCTGGGACCACCGCCATCATTTGCAGAGGATGCACCTATACTTGGGATGACCAGATGCTTGGTTCTTGATCTTTTCTATTGCAATGGCTTAGAGAATATTTTGATTTTAGCATCATTTCCGAGGATTGCAAAATCTTTTCTGTTGCTGCTCTCCCAAGTGGTGGAAGGTTTTCTTGCTATATATACTTTTCTCTGTTATGAGAAAAAGGTTTGGAATTTGAGGAAAACACTGGTTTTATTTAAAGACACTAGGCCTTTATTGCTATTTTATTTGATTGCAAAAACTCTCAGATTGTGCCAATTGTTCGGCCTTTCTGTTTTTCATGCTATTTGATCAAACTATAAATTGTGTTTTTTATTGTCTGGACACTTCATTTATGAACTTCTATATATGTTGAATGCAAGTTTGCTTACCTAGATCATGTCTAATGACTCCTCTAGGCAGTAGGAATGTATACAATGATATTTTATGTCAATAAATGAATTGTCTATGCTGTCATCTTAAGTCTCTGATGTTTTGGAACACTACAACACCATTCAGGCCCTTAGATCTATGATTTATCATGCTTATCATTAAGTCTTAGCGCATTGCCTTAGGTTAGAATTAATTTTATTATATCTACTTCCTTTTCCCTTTCCAAACCCCATTATAGAAGAAGTCGACTTCTCTAAAAATCTGGACGTTACTTAGTTTAGCGCAAAAGGTCCCCCTTAAACTGAGTTTCCCATAAGGCACTGTTACCTCGTCAAATTTTTGCATCAACAGTTTGTTCTTTTTCTTGCACACCCAGTGGGACCGAGCTTAATGAAATTTTGTTTTAAGAAGGGTGTATTAGCCATCGACCTATAACTAGATCTCAAACAGTAGGCAATCCCAGTTTACTAGTACCTCCACTAGGGACAATCCAAGTCGCAAATCAGCTGGTAACCGTTCCATTTCCGCCACCCATTCCTCTCACCATGTTGTTGATCGCCAATAGAAATTATATGGCATGGGATACCAGAAGTCCCCTAGTAGCCTTGGTAGCACCCGCTATCTAGGGCGCTATCCCGATTTTAGCCATGAAAGCTATACCAAAGTTTACTAGAGACAGCTCAAGAACACCAACAAAACATTTGCAGGATGTGGCAGACGTATGTCTGGTACACAGGATTACATCACTGAATGTATCCCTAAGGCTTCTCACCACATTTTTTCAAGGCAAGGCGCTAGATGGGTACCGAACACTGACACCTAATTCAATTTGCACATGGGATGAGCTCAGAGATACATTCTATGAGAGGTTCTCAAATGACGGAGATCATTTTTCATTGTATTATCAACTATCTATCATAAAACGAGCCCCCCAGGAGGCTCTGACAGACTTTAATGCCCAATTTCACACAAATTGGTAAATGATTCCTATTATTATATGCCTGACTCTTGAGTTGGCATTTATATTTTATCTAGAGTCCATCAATTCAGACATTTCCGTGATGATCAAGTCTTTGGGAGGAGTTACTCTACCAGATGCTTATGGTATCACTATCAAAGCCGAGAATCATTTAATAGATAGTGGAAAATTTCCTCCTCGACCTATTATGCCGATATTTCCTGAAATATCAATCTTTGTGCAAAATGTTGGGACAAGCAACGTGCTTGCAACTACCCATTCAATGTACACATATGCGACAAGCCCACAAAATGTGGCCTCTACATCAGGTTCTTCCAAAGATGAAATGAGTGACCTCAAAGAGATGTTGTGAACCATGGAAAATGATATAACCACTCTTAAGCAAAACCAATCAACACCTCTTAAGCCCGCATATCAAAACTATCAAGGCAGGCAGTTTTCTTATCAACAGAATCAATACCAGGGTGCGCCTCGCACTAATCCACTAGCCCCGACTGCAAACCAAAAGGTATCGGTGCCTACTCTACTGATGAGCACGTTGCGAAGCTTGAGTAGGGAATTAACTATAGGGCAGAACAACCTTATTGATGATATCAATCTGTGGTGCTTCCCTTGCAGCAATGTGCATATGCCCTGAAACTATCTGCGTGGAAACTTACAACAAAAGGTGGCGAAGCAACATAGCCAAGGTGCGGCAACAGAACATGGAGGTTACATATATGCTTCACCAAAAATGGAGAGTGCATTTCTTACTGTGCAAATGCAAGGAATGTCTTTAGAACAAGAATATGATATTGCTCTTGATCACGCACTTTTCTCTTGGATGGAGGAAGAAGAAACGATGTTTGTGAATGATGCGTTCATATCCAAAACACTGCACGTGCAATCTGATTATAACACGTGCTCAAAGAGGAGATTCATCGACGAGTCAGTTGTTCCACATCCAACCAGCCCACAACACAAGGGTGTTTCTGATCAGATTCCTGGTACTTCAACCCTCCCATCACCATCTCAACCGTGGAAGGAAATTACTATAGCAAGAACTAAGGAGTAGAAACCTCCAAGTTTGTCACCTTTTAATGTGGTAGAGAAATTCAAGAAATCATCCCCTAATGTGTCTCTATGGGACATTCTAGCTATCCCAGAACAAAAGATGCTATTACAGAAGGCACTTCAAGAAGAGGTCAACCTGACACTAACAAAGCCATTTATCAGTGCAGAGGTTGTTTATCAAATACCGCCGGCTAAAGTCCTTACAAACAATACAAAGGAATCCCCTATTGAGGATAGGAATAAGTTAAAACCTCAACCCTTCTTATTGAATCTCATTATAGCAAAGAAGTTATTGCACAATGTTATGATTGATTATGGCGCTAGTACCATGGTTATGCCTAAATAGATAGCCAAAGCTTTAGGACTTAGCTACGAACCTATAAAAAGAGGGGTAATGCAGCTTGATGGGAACAAAGTTGAGACCGTAGGTGTCATCAAAAAACTTCCTCTAACTCTATTTGCTTGCCCCAGTATCATGGTGCCGCAAGACACTGTGATCATAGATGTTCCTCCTATGTTTAGTCTTTGTCTATCCTGAGGATTTACTTCAAAGGTGGGTGGATACCTGTCCTTGGATTGGTCACATCTGATACTCAGGACCAAACACTGTGCAAAAATGAAGATATAATCGAAGGCTTTACATTTTGAACATGTAGCGGATGAAGCTTTAATCAATTTTGAAGCCGCGCATACCTCCATCACCAAGCAAGAAATGTATTGCGTTGAATTACTGGAGGAGGAAAAAGTGAGTGGAGACTAGAATGACAAACATGATGCTTTGTTGAGTGAACACATGGAAAATGATCCTTTCGACAATTATCATGCTACAGGATTGGGCACCTATGTAATTTATGATGAAGACCAAGTGCTTTCGAGGGTCGCCAAGGAGTCTGAAGGTAGCCAAGAAAATGAGCTATGGACATTGTACTTTGATGGAGCAAGAAGCAAAGTGGGTGCTTGAGCAGGGATATATCTAATATCCCCACAAAATGAAAAATTGTTGAGGTCTTTCCGCTTTCATTTCACATGTTCAAACAATGAGGATGAATATGAAATATTGGTTCAAGGGTTAAGCCTTACAGAACAAATGGGAATTAAGAAATTAATGGTGTTCAGAGATGTCGAACTAGTAGTCAACCAAGTCCGAGGAATTTCCGTGGCAAATAATGTTCGTATGAAATCCTATCAGCATCGAGTTTGGGACCTGATTGATGGTTTTGAAGCTTTCAACATCAAGACTATTCCCCGAGGACAAAATAGCAATGCAGATCGCATGGCCGTGATTGGTGCTCAGTTTGATCATGTCTCTAACCTTATACATAATGAGCATTCAGTACGAGTACTAGTCTGACTAGTGATCCCCGACAATGATCAAAGTTGGCAAATTTTTGAAAGTGATGAGCACATCGCCTCATTTATCCAACACTCAAGGGAGTTCGCCGATCAACTTCAATCAAAGATTGCCAAAGTTTATGAATGGAAAATTATGTAACTCAAATCTAATAAACTTCTAAAAAGATTGGTTACCCTTGAAATTTTTTTCGATTGTGATGATGCTCAAAATGATAAACGAAAGTTTGTAGTGGAAAAAACTGATTATGTGGACCTTCGGGTCTCCGATGGTAGGAATCTCTGAGTTGGGAAAAATGTCCTGCATCATGATAAAGAAAGACTCATTAGTTTCTACGAAAAATATGGAGTCATGGCCTAGTCCTATGATGATCTGGAGGGATATAATCTTGATATCATTCAACACACTATTGAGCTAACAGAAGGTGCAAAACTAGTTCAACAAAAACAGAGGCCAGTCAACCCTAAAATTGAAGTGCTAATGGCGCAAGAGCTAATTAAGCTCATTGAGTCGCGCATTTTCTTCCCAATCAAACATAGTACTTGGGTATTGAATCTCGTCCTGGTGCGAAAGAAGAATGGAGATATCCATTTGTGTGTGGACTTCCGAGACCTAAACAGAGCATCTCTAAAGGACCACTATCCGTTGCCCTCTATGGAGTCAACATTACAAACAGTTGTAGGATCTGAAATGTTTTCTTTGTTGAACGGTTTCTCTGGCTACAATAAGATCCAAGTTAGAGAAGAGGATCAACACAAGACTATATTCACCACAAAGTGGGGAACATTTGCATATGCTAAGATTCCTTTTGGTTTATCCAATGTAGGGGCAACATTCTAGCGGGCGATGGACATCGCATTCAGCGAAATAATCAATAAGTTTATTCTAATTTATTTGGATGATCTTACTGTGTTCTCTAAATCTAAGGATGATAATTTTGATCAATTAGAATTAGTTTTTGAAAAGTGCCAGGAGTTCGTAGTTTCCCTAAATCCAAAGAAGTGCGTATTTGGAGTACCACAAGGCAAGTTGTTAGTACATGTATCTAAGGAAGGGGTTTCAATTGACCCTGAATGAGTGAAGGCTATCAAATAACTTCCCCTTCCAGTGAATAAGAAAGGTTTTCAGTCTTTCATGGGAAAAGTAAATTTTGTCAACAAGTTTATTTCCAACTTTGCAGGGATAGTTAAGCCGATCACCCTAATGCTTAAGAAGGATCAGACATTCAAGTGGACGACCAAAGCTCAGGAAACTTTGAAAAATTCAAGGAAGCTATTTCCACAACTCCAGTACTAGTTAATCTAGATCAATCTAAGGATTTTATAATGTATGCTTTCAGTAGCAAGTCCAATAGTGCTACTGTCCTAACCCAAAAGGATGATGAAGAAAAGGGTGAACATCCAGTAGCGTTCTACTCCCAAACCCTAAAGGAATATGAGGCGAATTATAATTTCGTCAAAAGGAAAGCCTTTGCAATAGTGAAGGGACTTAAAAAGTTATGCCATCTAATTTCTTGCAACAAGGTGCTTGTGTATGGCATACAGTCTAGTGTGCGGGAATATATCATGGAAGGGGAGATCACAGAAAAAAGAGCTAATTGGATCACCAATATCTTAGAATATGACATTGAGGTCAAACCTACTAAAACTATTAGAGGAAGAGGATTGTGCGAATACATGGTGTAGAATGAGGATATACCTTTCGCAGTGTTGCAGCTGAAGCTCGTCTTGATAAATGAACTAGAATCGGAGGGTTGCTAGTTGACTAATAGGATGAGGTTCATGAAAACCGGAAAGTATCCACTAGGTCTCTCATCCCAAAAAAGGAGATATTACCGGTTGCAAAATTGTGGATATAGGCTAGTAGAGGGAGTCCTTTTCAAAAGGAATGTCAATGATGTTCTCTTGGGATACGTTACTTCAGAACAAGCGAAGAGGATTTTCAACGCGTTCCACAACAGTGTTGTGGGAAGACATTTCTCTGTTAAGACCACTGCCATTAAAATCATGCATGTTGGTTACTACTGGCGTACACTTTTTAATGACTCCCACTCTTTGGTGAAGTCTTGCAAAAAAATGCCAGTTCTTTACTAACAGAAGGAAAAATTATGTAATGCACCTCAAACCCATAGTGGTGGATGAACCATTTACACAATGGGGCTTGGTCTTCTTCAGAATGATTAACCTAGATTCTAGTGCCAGAAACAAGTGGATTCTGACCACCATAGATTACTTCACAAGATGGATGGAAGTTGTTCCGCTTAAGAGTGCAACAAAAACAGAGATTGTAGATTTCCTCAAAGAGTTGGTGACAAGGTTCAGTCCTCCGAAGACTATCATTTCAGATAATGCCATAGCTTTCCTAGGCATAAAGGTATGTCACTTCGCATTAAAAAATGGCATATTCCTCAAGACATCATCAAATTATTACCCATAGGGAAACGGCCTATCAGAGTCAACAAACAAGAGCCTAGTCCAGCTCCTTAAAAGGATTGGTTCAGAACACTAGAGGGAATGGCATAAAAACCTTCGAGCAACGCTCTAGGAAAACTGTATAACTCCTAAGCAAGTCCTTAAGACTTTGCCTTATGATTTGGTATACGGAAAAAAGGCGTTGCTACCTATATCTATGGAGATTCTTGCACTCCAATTGTTGAAATCTCTCAAGATAGAACAAAATGGCACCATGGAAGTTCGGCTTGCCAAACTGTTAGAAGTATAGGAAAAAAGGGAGAATTCCCTAATAGCCAAGACAAACCATCAAAAAGTGGTCAAGCGATGGTTTGACAAGAAGGCTTTCGACCAAGGTCTAAAATGTGGAGACTTAGTACTAAAGTATGATAAAAGGGCTACTAAGCCAGGTCAACATGGTAAATTTGATAGCTTATGGGAGGGACCCTTTAAAATTGTTCAGTGCAAAGAACATAACACTTTTGAGCTAGAAAATATGGAACAGGAACCCTTAGGAATCTTGGTTAATGGGATTCATCTCAAGCTATTCCATTAGGTACTAAGCTCTATTTTTATACATATGTGAATATGCTTTCTTTTTATTTTCCTTTCTTTGGCCGGTCTTTTTCGAAATTGGTTTGTGTTTCTGCAGAATTAACCCATTGTTACGGAGGGTGGAATACCAAGATTTCTTTACATGAAACACACCCATGTGTAGGGAAATAACACATATGCTATAAAAGAGCCCATAAAACTGAAATAGAGAATGAAGAGAAGAGCATGGATTTTCTTTAAAAAGATATATATCTATTTATATATATTATTTACATTGCAAAAATGGTTGGGGAAGCCATAATCCAAAAATATACAAGTATCCGAGCTATTATATATGCAATATGATAGCCCTTTTTTGGGCTTATTTACAAACTATTAGGCAGGTAGTCTGGGCAACAACGGGAAATAGAGAAAACGGGGAGACTTTTTTGGGAGCAGAAAGGGGTTTTCATCCAATAGCATGAGAAGCAATAATTGACACTGTATGTGCATAAAATTGGTCACGTCTAAGTAATCCTGACATTTAATTAAATATTTATTATTTAATTAATTTCTCTAAAGTCTTCTACATGTAATTAAATTTAATCAATTTAATTATATTGTTCATTCATTTTATTCTCCCACTATAATTGAATAAATTTATTTTATTTGATTATTTCACATGTCTACTTGATTAATTAAATAAATACATTTTATTTATTTAAATTAATGATCATCTTTTGAATTTAATTAAATCTTTTGTTTTTATTAAATTTAAATATTTCTTTTCTTCTATTTTAAACTTTCTTCTAATTAATTAAATATTTTATTTAATTAAAGATCTTCTGCTTTCTTCAAATCATAATTAAATATTTCATTTAATTATGAAATCTTCTGATTTCTTCAAAATCTTAATTAAATATTTATTTAATTAAGAAAAATCTACATGCACCCATAAATAAATAATTGAATTGGATAATTTATTTATCTTCTCAATATCTTTCCATTATCTTCTAAAAAAGATGATTTTTTTAATCATCCCATCTCATCTCTTCCATGAAAATGGAAAAATTTCGCTTTATTCGTTTTCTTCTATTTTTCTTTCCAGTCTCATCCATCTTCAATTGTTCAATCTATCAGGAATTATCACAGCCTTTGACCAACTCAGCCAATCAAAATCCTCGAACAACTCTATAAGTACATGTGTGAATCCAAGCATTGGTTATGTACACACACATACACACACACACACACACGCAATTACGCTTACGCACTTGCATCTTTACCATATCTTAGCAATAATCTTATCATAGCATAGCATAATCGTGCATCTTAGTATAGTATGCATTTGGGTTTAAATCTCATTCTCTAGTAGTCCATTTCGTTGAGGTTGGCATACTAAATCTAAGAGAAACTTGAATCAACAAAACGCTGGAGATAGGGAGCAATAAAATGACTTTGAAGGAGCTATACTAAGAGTTTGTTTATTTTTCTTTAAGCTTCTTGGATATAAGGTTTTATTGAATGTGTTTTGAATTCTTTATAATAGGCATATTTTCATACACACATAAAATGGTGCCCATTGTGGGGCCTATGCCCTGATTTTGAATTTTTCTTGTAGAGCATTCTGACAGGTTTCCACGTTTTGGAGTTCGGCTTTCAAAAAAATTTAGCATTTTAGCGCATCCGATACTTTCTGCAATGCATCTGGGAATTTAAATCTTCTATTTTGTAGGTATTTCAGCGCATTTGGGGACTGTTTCGACACTTCTAAGAGTTAATTTAGCGCATGTGAGAGATAGAATAGCGCATATAGTCTCAATATGTCTGAGTTGAATCTGCATTTAATTAAAGTAGCGCATTTAAGAGTTAAGTTAGTGCATTTAAGAGTTAAATTATCACATTTAAGGTAGATTTTAGAGCATTAACTATTGTGTCATTTAGAGATTTAAATATGCATTTAATTAAAGTAGCACATTTAAGAACTGTTTTAATGCATTTAGGATTTTTCTGTAGCGCATTTAGGGTCTATTTATGCGCATCTAGGGTCTGTTTCTACACATCTAGGGTCTGTTTCTATGCATCTGAAATCTGTTTCTGCACATATATTGTATGTTTCTGCGCATCTAGTTTGTAACACAAAAATAGGATTCTGAGTCTGACGCATTCCATAAACAGGATCTTTTATGGTTTAAAATGAATCAATCTAGGATAGTCACCACACTTTGATCATGCAGTTAAAATGAACCCCATGTCGGTTGTGAAGCAATATCTTCACTTAGAGTAAATCATTGTGATTTGGTGCATTAAAATGAATCTGTTTACTCTACTTGATTGTGCTTGAAAGTGGTAGGTGATTATACTCTCACCCGTGCAAACTAGGTGATCAAAAAGCCAGACCCACTTTATCCCTGTGTAACCCTCATGCAATAACCAAAGTATCCTCTCCCTTTGCATAGTGATGCGATCCTAGGTGTAAGAGAAATGATTATTGCCTCTAGAAATTGGGCCTGCCTGGGGATTTCATCACCCCAACGCAACTCAAACGGCAATGGAGCTAAAGCCAAGCTACCCCTGACCGGTATACAAATGTGAATCTTAAGGGAAAACCTAAGATTACGAGTGCGGATGTGTCATACGGACCAAGTTGTACTCCCCAAAACCTTGTTGAGCTTAACCTCTTCAGGCTAGAGTGCCTCCTAAACGAAGCTTAATCTTGCGTCCCATGTATGGCCACTCGAACGAGGGTTCTGAATTAAACACCATTGTTTAGTAAACCAAAAACCTTCTATTTGCTAGCGCGGATCGGTGTGAAGGAATCCACACTTTTGCAGTCTATAGTAGAGGTGATCAATCTGCCATAGGAGTTTCATGGGGGTTGGAAGCTTGGTTGGCCTGAGAAGAGAGTGCACTGTAAGGGGGAGCCCGTGCAACAAAGCTTCTGAATTCACACGCTACTGATATGCAGCTAGGGAAACCCGCATGGAATCTAGTGAATATTGTCCTGGATTTACCATAGGATGTGCTTGCTTTATCTTTGTTTGGTTACATTCCATTTAATTCAGAGTGTTTGTTGTGTTCTCATTCACAGTAATTTAGATAAAAGATCATCTGAAATGAAGATGAAAAAAAACAACTGAAATCATTCAAAAACTATTCACATCTTTGGTCCAGTAACATTCTGATATTTCTCCCATGCTTAGAGAGTGGAAATCAACAAAAGTTTTCAAGAAATCAATTTCCAATAGGATCAAGAAACCCAAGAAACATTTAGGGTACAAGAAAACATTGCACAGAAGAAAATTTTTGTACAAAATTTGACACTTCTTACTCCATTACCGCGGCTTTCTTCATAGATACCAAGACTTTGTTAGGGATTCACTAACGAGTATGCTATAGAACCTTTCAATTCTTGAGCTTATTATTAGATATTAGTCCTATCTCAATGACATAATCTTAACCAACCTCTTGAGTTTGATAATATACCACAACCTTCTATTGAATATCCATCACATCCCAATCAAATCCTTTAGTAATCTTAAAACCTTTCTTCGAAAACAAAGATCAAATCTTAAGAGTGCACCTTTCAAACAAATTTTTGATTATTGATTCAACTTCCCCAACAGGATTTTGACATCCTTCATCATTGTAAGCCATAATAAAAAATTAGGTACATATTTGATCATATCATAAGATTCCCATCTTCTCAGATCAAGATATCATCATTGTTGCACTTATCAGAACTATGATCTAAGTTTAGAGGAACTCTTCAAAATCATATGCCTATCTTTACAAGATCTCAATACAATAAATTGAAGGACGAAATCCAACAAGCAGGTCATACCCAAAACACTCAAGAAGAAGGTGAAAGAAGTAATCCTCTTTACACTATTAGTCGTAATCCACTTTTCAACAATGACATGGATAACAGAGAAGAAAATCCATTCCACAACTACAGAGACATGAGAAAAACCCATATAGATAGTGATGATGAGAAGGATGAAGAACATCTTAGAGAGGCTGAGCAAGATCCCAAATTTCACAAAGCCATAGAAAGGATCTTGCAATGCGATAAAGAAAAATATTTCCTCTATCTAGCTGACTAAGGAGTTAAATTGCCTCATGACTTTGATACCGAGAATTTGAAGAACAAACGTGAAGAAACACCCCTATTTGATCTTAGTGCTTTGACTCAACAAATTAAGGCACTTCAAGGACAAATTAAAGAGTTACAAGGGGGAACCACAACAAAGAAATATACTCTTGAGGAAATTTTTCCTTATCCTTTCAATTGAAGTCTCAACATGATTCCATTTCCCAAACATTGTGAAATTCCAAAATTTGATCGTTATAATGGGAAATCGGATCCAATCGATCATGTTAGAGACTTCTGAAACATGAATTTAGAGTTCACTCATGAGGACACTTACTTGATGCGTTTGTTTCCTAGGAGTCTTGGAGGTCACTCTATGGAACGGCTATCAAAAATCACACCTCATGTCAAGACATTTGAAGAATTAATCAATCTGTTTATATCACAATATGCCTATAACATCCAACACCAAATCGCTATGATAGATCTCTACAAAGTTGCACAAAAATCTGGTGAACCTTTTATTACTTTTCTTTAGAGATGGAGAAGAATGTTTGCTAGATATCCATGTCCTATTCCTAAAAAGGAAAAGATGGCCACATTCATTAATAGCTTAAATTCAAAAATGAGCTATCATTTGAATTTACATTGTCCTCCCTCTTTTGAGAAATTGATTAAAGATGCTATAACCATTGAAAGTTCTTTGGTCAAAAGAGGAATAATAAAACTTGACAAGGACAACCCTAGCTCATCCAATCATCACAATAATCAGGACAAGTCTAAATTTTGGACTCGCAACAAGAACATGGTGGATGATGGTGTTGTTGATGCAAATCACGTCTCAACTAAGCCATTTGTTCTTAGTACTCCAAGTGCTCCTCGCAACAACAAATATAACATTATCAACTCGGTTACAAATCAAGGAAACAATCCTCCTCCTTCGAGGAACAATGTGAATCAACATTCTACTCCCAATCAAGGGACTGCCAACAATCAAGGTTATCGGGGAACCACTAATAATAGCAACTCTTTAGGGAATAGCTTGAATAAAAATCTGCAACGATTTTCATTCTTCTCTAGTAGAAGAACTTACACTCCACTGGGTCAATCTTTGGAATCTGCATTCAAAGAGTGATGGCTAAAAGTTTCATTACCTTGCCACCTCAATGAAACTATGAACCGAGTGTGAAGCCTCCATCATGGAATGAGGCATACTATTGTGACTATCATCGGTGCAAAGGTCATCGCACAAATAATTGTCAAGCCTTGAAGAATGCCATTCAAGACTTAATCGAAAATGGAACCATCACAATAGAAGGACATCAACAATCAAATGAAGACCACCAAGATTTTCGCAACCCTTTTCCCAGCTATCAAAAAGGTGAGTCTTCTGGAAAAAATGTGAATCATATTGATGATCCGATAATCAATCATATCTACACTGACGATGAATGGGTCAATGTTATTAAAGTCAACGAGAAGGTGGAATATAGAGAAGTAAACGCAACAACAAGGGTGCAAGATAAAGTTGTCTTAAAGGGTGCCTCTTCAAAATCCACTGGGCTTCCACCTCAACATCAATATGACTTAGTCAACCAACTTCAAAAAACTCCTACTCAGATTTCTATCTTAGAACTCTTGAAGATTTCCCCATAACATAAGGAAATTTTCGAAAAGGCCCTCGTTGAAACAACTGTATGCACTGATTTGGATGTGGACCAATTTCAAGCCATGGTAAGACACTTGTCCTCACCCACATGCCTCTCATTCTCTAAAAAAGATGACGTTTCCATAACTCATCCCCATAATTCATCATTATACTTAGAAGTCATGGTTCACAAGTTTCGTGTCAGATGAGTTCTAATAGATGGAGGTGCTAGTTTGAACATATGTACCATGAAGTTGGTTAAGGCTTTAGGATTTTCTAAGGACTCCATTGATCTCAGAAGAAAGATTACTATTAAAGCCTACGATGATGAGGAAAGAGATCCAAGGGTCTAATAATGCTACCAATCAGAGTGGGACATGTTATCAAAAATACTTTCTGTCAAGTATTAGACCATGATCTTGCATACAACATCTTGTTGGTCATCCTTGGATCCACGAAATGCAGGTTGTCCCATCCACATATCATCAATGTCTTAAGTTTCCTTATGATGGACAGGAAATCAAGATACCAGCTGATAATTCAAATATTCAAACTTGTGCCAATATCAAATCTAGTCAAGATACTTTGGTTCCTAACAATCAAGAAGCTCATGCTAGTACTTCTCTCAAGATTGACACACAAATCAGTCAGTTAACCAATAGTTTTGACAAGAAATTGAAATTCAAGGACCATGGATTCGAGGAGTACTCTCTCTATCTTGCTAATTTACCTACATCAACTTAGTCACATGGACAGCCTTCTATCACACAACATCAAATATCAGCAGCATCAACATCAACACAACCACCAACATAGCCAAGCACAAAGTTTAATGGACAATTCATCAAAGAAAAATTCCCCATGGACGATCCTGAGGATAGAGCAATTCTAAACTAGCTCTATAAAAATGAAGATGAAGCATTTTTTAATGTCAAATTACCAATAGATAGATATGGAAAAGGGTATTCAATCATGCAGAAGATGGGCTATGATAAGGGTCCTATCGGAAAAAGAAAAGGATTAGTTGAGCCTATTCACCTTCGAGGACTTGTTGTGAAAGAGAAAACCGGATTAGGCTATGATACTAACTCAAAAGAAAGAACATTCAAACAACTACATGACACTATCTTCACATTTCAAGAAGGTTCTAATTCAAGAGAAGTATGTTTGGCAACAATTCAGAATTTTGTGGATGATGACTCTGACACAGACTCTGCTGAATATGAATGGGACACCATTCACAATGATGAGTTCTAGAGGGACAAAAAGGTTGATGTAATACATAAGTATACCCCAACTCTAATCGAAGGTGAAGATTTAGGGACCCAAACACGAGAATCTGAACTACAAGGTGACTATGATTCTAGTGATACTGAGTTAGATTTAAATGAACAAGATTATCATGAGAATAGTATCAACATTGATCCACCTCATACCTCGAATCCCACGGTCAACTCTGTTATGACCATAACCATAGCCGATTTCATGCAACCTAATGACCTGCTATCTTTGATCCATCCAGATCTCATCAATTGGGATTCATCTGAACCTATCGATATACCTATGTTTCCAAGTGATGAATCTATCGTAAACTTCCTTTCCATAGATGATGCAAATGATTGTTCCACTAGCGATTTTTGGAATAAAGTCTTTAATCAGGAGAGTGTCAATTCTCTTAGCTGCAAAAAATAAAAATAAAAAAGAAAGATCTAATGGTGAAAACCAGAATCTGGCAGTGTTAGATCAAACAAAAGATAAAATAAAGAGCGTATCAGATGGTGAAAACCTTTTTAAGGCACCAGACGATGGGAATCTTGACACTCTCTCAGAGTACTACCATGAGCGATCGCCTATTTTGATTGAACCTATAAAAGCTATCAATCTTGAAACTTCAGAAAAACCAAATATTTTACAATTAGCTGCATCAACGATAGAGAAAGAAGTACCAGAGTTCATAGAATTTCTAAGAGAAAATCAAGTCAACTTTTCTTGGTCTTATGCGGACATGCCAAGTCTTGATCCTGATCTTATCATGCATCACTTGTCTATCAAACCAGGGGTTAAACCTATGAAACAAAAACTCAAAAAGATGCACCCCCATGTTGCATTATTAGTTAAGGAAGAACTGAGAAAACTCCTTGATGTGGGCTTCATAAGATCAATTGACTATGCAAAATGGATCTCCAACATTGTTCCTGTATCCAAGCCAGATACAAGTGTTAGAGTGTGCACAAATTTCAGAGATCTTAATAAAGCATGTCCTAAGGATTACTTCCCACTTCCAAACATCGACACTATAGTTGATTTGATAGCTGGCCATGCCATGTATTCATTAATGGATGGTTTTTCTGGTTACAACCAAATCAAGATTGCACTCGAAGACTAGGAGAAAACAACTTTCATATGTCCATGGGGAACTTACTATTGGAACGTCATGCCTTTCGGTCTAAAGAATGTTGGGACTACTTACCAAAGAGCCATGACTACAATCCTTCATGACATGATGCACACATTCATGGAAGATTATGTAGATGACATATTGGTAAAGTCATACACCAGAGAAGGACATCTGGAAATATTGTCCAAAATATTTGCAAGATTAGAGAAATTTAAAGTTCGCCTCAATCCCAAGAAATGTGTTTTTGGGGTCACATCTGGAAAACTCTTAGGATACATAGTATCAAGAAAATGAATTGAAGTAGATCTTGCCAAAGTATAGGAAATCATGGAAATGCCTCCCCCAAGGAACATCAGTCAACTGAGATCATTACAGGGATGAATTCAATCTATATGAAGGTTCATTGCACAACTGGCCAACAAAAGTCTACCTTTCACACATCTACTGCATAAGAATGTTCCTTTTAAATGGAATGACAAGTGTGAAGTGGCTTTTCAATAAATCAAATAGTACTTGATGACTCCACCAGTTCTAGTACTGCCAAATCCTGACAAACCATTGATCTTGTATATTGCCACAACAGAGACATCCTTGGGTGCATTACTAGCACAAGAAGACCATACAGGGAAAGAACATGCAATTTATTACATTAGCAGAACACTAACAAGTCATGAACTCAACTACACTTCCATCGAGAAGGCTTGTCTAGCAGTAATCTTTGCTTCATAGAAATTTTGGCATTACATGTTAACTCATACAATCAATCTTGTTTCAAAGATTGATCCACTCAAGTATCTATTAAGCAAAGCGTCATTGACAGGAAGGTTAGAAAAATGGGTAATGATTATGAGTGAGTTTGACATCCATTATGTTGATCGCAAGGCAATCAAAGGACAAGTTATCACTGACCGACTAGCTGAAGCACCACTACAAGCAGACCACCCCCTACACGTTGAATTTCTAGATGCTGATGTCTTTACTGCAAAATCCAAACAACCATGGTCCCTATATTTTGATGGTTCTTTCACTCAACATGGATTAGGGGTAGGCATAGTTCTTGTCACCCTCTAAGGACACACCATTCCTCGATCATATAGGCTGATGTTTCCATGCACCGACAACATAGCCGAATATGAAGCATTAATCACTGGACTTAAAATAGCATTGGAATGGAGGATTACAGAGTTACAAGTGTATGGCAACTCACAGTTAGTCATTAATCAGATCAATGATGATTATTAGACCAAAGATGGCAAACTATTGCCATATAAAAAGATGGTTGACGACATCAAGAAGTACTTTGTAGACATCAAATTCACGCAAATTCCAAGGCTTGATAACAAAGTAGCTAATGTCATGGCTACGATCACATCATTGTTACAACTCCCAGAAAATCAGGCTCGCTATGAATTTCTAGTGGAACAATCATTTACACCTGCTTATGACACCCTTGAAAGCCAAATCATTTGCCACTTGGTGGGATCTGATTCACCTTGGTATGGCAAGATTTATGCCTACCTAAAAGACGATATCTTACCACCTAATTTATCTCGTAACCAAAAGCTAAATTTTATCTGCCAATCCTCTCGCTACACTCTTATCGCCAACACCCTTTATCGTTGTGGTCTTGATGGTACTCTACTTCGATGTCTTGAACGTGATGAATTTGACAAAGCTTTACAAGAAGTTCATGGTGGAATTTGTGGTACTCATTCGAGTGGACTAACCTTATCCAAGAAATTGATTAGAATGGGTTACTACTGGCCTACAATGGAGAGGGAATCATTCACTTTTGTGAAAACGTGCTCAAAATGCCAGATTCATGGAAATCTCATTCACGCTCTAGCATAGGAACTTCAACCATTTACGCCAACCTGGCCATTCTCCCAATGGGGGTTAGATCTAGTAGGAAAGATTCATCCTTCATCATCAAACGGGCATAAGTTCATCATCACAATGGTAGAGTATTTTACCAAGTGGATTGAGGCAGTACCTCTCACTAAAGTCACCAAAAAATAGATCTCATCTTTTATACTCAACTATCTCATTTGTCGGTATGGCATTCCCACCTCCATCATCACAGATAATGGACTACCATTCAAGAATTAAGATTTTGATGAACTTTGTGAGCAATTTCATATTCAACACAGATATTCAACACCTTACTATCCATAAGGGAATGGCCAAGAAGAGACCTCAAATAAGACTATACTAATTTTTTTAAAGAAGACTGTGAATGATTCAGGGAAAGATTGTCATGTTCAACTCAATCCCACTTTATGAGCCTATAGAACTAGTGTCCACATGCCAATAGAGCAGCATCGTATGCTCTTGTCTATGGAGAAGAAGCCATATTACCTTTAGAAATTGAAATAACCTCACTCAAATTTTCACTGAAATGTCTCACAATAGATGATGAATACAACATTTCCCGACTCCAAGAGCTAGAACTCCTAAATGAAAAGAGACAAAGAGTAGTGGACCATTTGAAAGCATACCAACATATGATGTCTCGTAGCTAGAATCACAAAGTAAAGCCACATACCTTTCAGGTGGGTGATCTGGTTTTGAAAGAAAATCCACAAAATCAACAAGACAGAGAAAAGAAAGGAAAGTTTGAACCAAATTGGCTAGGTCCTTATGTGGTTATCGCAATCTATGGTTCAGGATCCTACAAACTATCGACACCAGAAGGGGACCTGTTTGACGAACCCATCAACAACTTGCACCTAAAGAAATATTATGTTTAAGTATCATCATCCATAAATGCCCTGAAGAAATACAAAAAAATTAGAAAATGTCTTGAAGAAATACAAAAAAATCAGAAAATGTCCTGAAGAAATACAAAAAAAAATCAGAAAATGTCCTAAAAAATACAAAAAAAAAAAAAAATTCTTGAAAAAAAAACATCATAGGGTGAAAACCTGGCAACAGGTAGTCTATTGACAAGAAAAATGCAATAAAAACAAATAGGGAAAATATGGTAAACAGATGCTATTTGTAGCTATCCATCTATTAGTTCATGTTTTGCACTTGGCTTCTTAGCCTTCATTTTCACGCATCTTTACATCATCTTAGGACCATATCAACATCATTTTGTCATCATTTGCCTTGAACGATAACGTCTTACTGTGGCTTGATTATTGTACATATTCATTTCAGCGAGTTATGATAATACTGGGGGCAAATGCTAACATACTGGGGGCAACCAACTTTCAAGTTTTACTGAAATAGCTAGACAATGACATAAGATCCAATCATGTGAACAAACAATCAAATCACATGAACAACTATCCAATCATCGATCCGTATCACAATAGTTTTCAGCAGGTACCATAGTATGACTCATATCTGGATGATCTATAATGTGAATAATGTTTGGAATAACAATATTTCATTTTGAACAATGGTTGTTTTCTTTTCGATATCATCTCTCTAGAGCACACTCAATGATGTACTAAACAAGAGTGACGAGGAAAAAGAATGATTTTTCTTTGTCTGTTGTCTTGAGATTAGCTATCAATCTGGTGCAAATATGTTGTGAGACATAATTTCCAAAGTTTATCATTGATGACAGTTCCACATTTGTGCCAGAAAGTGGTTAACCTTTGTCTGTTTATGCAAGAAATGCTCAGGTAATCTCGGTTCAATTATACCTTGATGCTTGTGTTCGCTTGCTATATCAAAAATCATGAAAGTTGTACTTAGGTCATCATCAGTGCTAATTTCCCCTCTGATGCTTGTACATACTTCCAACATTTTAAAAATCTCTATGATGATTCACAAAAGCTAACAAAAGGCTCAAAAAATGGTTTGTTTCATTTAGTTGCATTTCATTCTAGATCAGTGTATATGATTGCATAATGGATTCACATCAGAGTTTTGAAGGGCTAACAAAAAAATATCAACGGCTATCATATCTCTGTGGGCTAGTTGTGGAGGACATTTGGACAAATTCTTCATCATTTCATTATCATAACATTTACCATTTCATTATCGTTCATGTCATTATCATATCACTTTCATTTTCATATTATCATTTCATATCATTCAAATTCTTCATCATTTCATTATCATAGCATTTACCATTTCATTATCGTTCATGTCATTATCATATCACTTTCATTTTCATATTATCATTTCATATCATTCAAATTCTTCATCATTTCATTATCATAGCATTTACCATTTCATTATCGTTCATGTCATTATCATATCACTTTCATTTTCATATTATCATTTCATTATCATTATCATTTCATATCATTCAAATTCTTTATCATTTCATTATCATTCATTTCACTATCATTTCCTTTCATTTCATTATCCTCTATCATTTCATTTCATGTCATTATCATAACACTTTCATTTTCATTGTCATTATCATTTCATATCATTCAAATTCTTTATCATTTCATTATCATTCATTTCATTATCATTGCATTTCATTTCATTATCCTCTATCATTTCATTTCATGTCATTATCATATCACTTTCATTTTCATTATCATTTCATTATCCTCTATCATTTCATTTCATGTTATTATCATATCACTTTCATTTTCATATTATCATTTCATATCATTCAAATTCTTTATCATTTCATTATCCTCTATCATTTCATTTCATGTCATTAGCATGTCACTTTCATTTTCATTATCATTATCATTTCATATCATTCACATTCTTTATCATTTTATTATCATTTCATTTCATTATCCTCTATCATTTCATTTAATTTCACTTATCACTTATCATTTCATTATCGTTCATTTCATTTCATTTCACTTATTACTTATCATTTCATTTCATTTCATTATTTCATTTCATCATCATTACAAATCATTACATTTCATCACATATCATTTCTCATCTTATCATACATCTCATTATTATTAATCATTTCACTTCATGTTGTTATTTATATCATTTATCATTTGTCACATTACATTCATATCATACCTTTAATCATCCTATTTTTTTTTCATATCAATTCATATTATAAATTCATGATGCATATCATAAACACAACATTCATTTTCCATCATATTACCATTATCTACTTGCACTGGGAAATCCAAAGAACAAACATTCCATACATACATTTTCATATCATTTTCCAAACAACATTTCTCATAAAACATATCAAATATCCCATGCCATATTCTCATAATCACATCATAGGTCATCCACCTACATGACATCATTAGTACGCATCATCAATTATTTTTCATCATCATAAAAACATCATATCAAATCATCCTGCATATCATGTTAATCATCAAATCATTCAAATGCATATCAAAATTTGTAACATATAGAAATAAATGCATATTACATCATCATCTCATATATGCACATCATCATAAAAAATCATCGCTGTTGCATATCATCGCTCAACATAAATAATACAAATGTCCAATGTCTAATGAAACTGAAAAGTCTAAAGAGGGATACATGGGATATGATCAAAATCAATATACATGCTCTAAAAATGATATACATGTGTGAAATACATCTACATCACAGCATCATAAACTAGTTGGTCGATGCCCCTAATGGAGCTGGTCTGGAAGGAGGTGCTTGCCACTAGTACCTGCATCTGGATCCTGCCAAGGCTCAGTAACCCCCATGCTCTGTGTGGCTATCTGCGACCTGCTCATGGTCCTACTGCAAGACCATGGGAATGGCTCCCTATGCTCAGGAGGACACAACTCCTCATATCTGACACGGTAGTACTCTGCCTCCCTCGCCATCTCCATGCCCTCTGCAATAGCCTCTCGCAAAGATGCACTCTCTACAGTTCCCATAAGCCTCTGAGTGACACCCTCGGCCTCCACTGCCCTCTATCTTAATGCATCCCTCTCTATGATTAGCTGGGCTATCTGTGGGTCTGGGGTAGGTTGAGATACCTGTGTTGGTGTTGGAGCCTGAGCCTATGCCTATGCCAACTATGACTGTAACTACGCTATCAAAATTTGTGCCTGACCTAGCTGACCCTGAATAGTCTGCACCTGGGCCTACAACATGTCTATCTGCACCTGCTGTGATGAGGAGGAAACCCTGATAATGGTCCCTGGTCTGCCACTAGATCTAGGCCTCCATACAATCTGAGCACTGCCTAGACTATCTAAACTCTACCTCACTGCCCTCCCCTCCTCCCCTCCATCATCTCCCCCATCATCCCCATCATCTGAACTATCTACATCCCCACCACCCTCCTCCTCATCTCCACCACCCTCCTCTTCTCCACTCTCCTCCTCCTCCTCTCCTCCACCCACTGCCTGCTCTACCCTGGCCACACCCTCCTGTCTCTCCACCCTTGGCTATTGTACTACTGCAATGGGCCCTGGCTCATCTAGGCATGTAAATCGGGGGAATCGATGTGTGTGGAAATACACTAAGTACTCATCTGACATACCTGCATCTGTCACCTCTTGCCTATATGCCCATACCTTAGGTTGTAAGCTAGAATACTTTGTATATGCCACTTGGTATGTAATACATCGTCCCCATCTAGGATCATCCTTGCATCGCCCATAGTGAGCAACGCCCTGTGGCATCCCCTGCATGTATCTGTACTGTCTCTAAACTCGCAAGGCCAAAAATATCTCAATAATGTATGGGGTTCGTCCTATCAGATATCGGGGCATATAGACAAATGGCATCTCCAAATAATCCATGTCCAAGGGCTCACAATCTATATACGGCCTCCATATAACAACATCCACATCTTCTAACACACACCGCCAGTAGTCCAACTTGCCCAACTTGGGCTGGACAAATGCACCTAAATATGCATATACATACGGCCTGCCTGGTGGCCTAGCCCTGACACACTCTGGCCTCGTAATTGCAATATGCTCCCATGCCCAGATCTGGAGCAGAGTCACACCACTGGCCAAACTAGTTGATCCTCGGTATACCACCTGATGTAGATCATGATACAAATGAGACAAAATGCAGCTCCCCTAGGCATACCTCTGCAGTTGAGTCACCATCCACTCTAGCATCCTACCCCAACCAACTGAAAATCCCTTTGATCGATGGTCCGGTCCAAGGAAGCCTCCAATGAATGCACCCAACACAACAACTAAGGCTGGATATCTACTGAAATCCACCCATGACACCCAATATCCTGCTATTGACATATCACCACATATCCTCCTTAGTGCCTTGGTCCCTCTTATCTCCTTGTGGTCATAAACCACAAGGAAACCTACCACAGGAATCCCTAGAATCCTGTACACATCCTTGGGTGTCACAGTCATCTCACCAGTCAGCAAACGAAAGGTGTTATGATCAGAGTGCCACCTCTCTACCAATGCAATCAACAGTCCCCTATTGACTCGAATCCCTCGTAGGATAGTCAACAAAGATCCCAGCCCATAGGAACCTATCCACTGTATCTCTACTGGAGTCGGCTCTCCTACCTGATCCCAACATATCGGGAAACACTCTCTAATCTGGAGGTTGTCAAAAACCTCCTATTTTTTTGTGGTCATCACAAGGACAATTAATCAGACTCATACCAATGACTCATATCATGTGCTCTATCTATCAAGTGAACTATATCAGTGGCCCATATCAAATTAATCAACGAATCATATCAATGCATCATATCAGTGACCCATATCAAGTGACCCATATTAGTGATCCATATCATGCAATCAATCATATCATGCAATCACTGCTACATCTATCTATTTAAATATCAAATCAATCTACTCTATCATCATTATGCTATTTGTTTTCTTTTTCAGGAAAGCAAATTTATCAAAAATCCAATCATTTTTTTTTCCATTTGTACTTCAGTCATGAATGCAAAATTTTTTGAAAACCATCATCTACTATTTGGTTTCTATTGTAGAAAGCAAATTTATCAAACATTTACTCTTTGTTTTTTTTTCATTCGTGAGAAGCAAAGTTATTAGACAATCAGTCAATCAACCAATCTACTCTTTGTTTTCTATTTGGGGAAGCAAAGTTATCAGTTAATCATCAGATTTTCTATCATTTCTATCCATATCAGCATGATGGAAAAATAATTTCTCTATCTATTGACCAAGGAAGCAATGTATACACCATCATTTTTCATCACAATCACATTCTGCCAATTTTTTTTTAGATGTGCTAATCTACGCCTCCGATGCGCTCAAACTCAAAAGCGCTATAGTTTACCTCGAAAGCGCTAAAACTCCGTATGCACGCTTTTGCACCCTAAAAGTGCTAAAGATTTTCCTATAAGCACTAAAACCCTATATGCACTAAGATACCCCGCGGATGAGCTACTTCATACCCTAGATGCGCTAATACACCTCTGTTGCGGCCAATCCCTAAATGCGTGACTCTATGCCCTAGATGTGCTAAGGTTTTCTAGTCGGACTTCACTCCTATAAGTGCTAATCTACACTTCGTATGTGCTAGAAAACCTAATTTTACCCTACACCTATATGCGCTAAAGAACACCCTAGATGCACTATGGAAATTTTCTAATGCGCTAAAACAGATAGGCGGATGCGCTAAAACTTTATTTTTGCCCTAAATCCATGCGAAAAAGCTTAAAAATTGATCAAATACACAAAATTTTGAATCATAAAGGGTTCAATCAACTCACCGGTGGTCCATACATGGCTGGTCTCTGGTATCGGGGGGCCTGCTCGAATCTATGCCTGTGAAATGGAATCTACATCTCGTCAAGTCACTGTCAGAGCATAAAAATCACTATAGTAAAAGGGTGAAAATCACTTCCACTTTTACCCCTTTTACCTTATATGGGTAAATTAAGGTGGGTTTTTTGTGGCATTTTATTTTCTATCACTTTATTTTTTCACCAGGGGCATCTTTTACACCAATTATCGGGAGCTAAATCACTGAATCACCAGTAAAATGTCATCATCCAATCAAGTTTTGTTTATCACATTTTCAAAATTCATATCATCATCCATGATTTACCTCCCGAGGGCGCATCATCGACATCAACATCAAAAACATATCAAGGGCAAAAAATTTATTTTCTTTCAAGTAATACATTTCACACATCACTTCAAAGAGGGGAAAAATGTATGTGCAAAAAATTGGTCACGTCTAAGTAATCCTGACATTTAATTAAATATTTATTATTTAATTAATTTCTCTAAATTCTTCCACATGTAATTAAATTTAATCGATTTAATTATATTGTTCATTCATTTTATTCTCCCACTATAATTGAATAAATTTATTTTATTTGATTATTTCACATGTCTACTTGATTAATTAAATAAATACATTTTATTTATTTAAATTAATGATCATCTTTTGAATTTAATTAAATCTTTTGTTTTAATTAAATTTAAATATTCATTTTCTTCTATTTTAAACTTTCTTCTAATTAATTAAATATTTTATTTAATTAATTTCATATACATGTCATTTCTTCAAATTTAATTAAATTTTTTATTTAATTAAAGATCTTCTACTTTCTTCAAATCATAATTAAATATTTCATTTAATTATGAAATCTTCTGATTTCTTCAAAATCTTAATTAAATATTTATTTAATTAAGAAAAATCTACATGCACCCATAAATAAATAATTGAATTGAATAATTCATTATTTATCTTCTCAATATCTTTCCATTATCTTCTAAAAAAGATGATTTTTTTAATCATCCCATCTTATCTCTTCCATGAAAATGGAAAAATCCTACTTTATTCATTTTCTTCTATTTTCTTTCCAGTCTCATCCATCTTCGATCGTTCGATCTGTCAGAAATTATCACAGCCATTAACCAACTCAGCTAATCAAAATTCTTGAAAAACTCTAGAAGTACATGTGTGAATTCAAGCATTGGTTACATACACACACAGAGACACAAACACACACGCAATTACGCTTACGCACTTGCATCTTTAGCATATCTTAGCAATAATCTCATCATAGCATAGCATAATCGTGCATCTTAATATAGTATGCATTTGGGTTTAAATCTCATTCTCTAGTAGTCCATTTCATTGAGCTTGGCATACTAAATCTAAGAGCAACTTGAATCAACAAAACACTGGAGAGAGGGAGCAATAAAATGACTTTGAAGGAGCTATACTAAGAGTTTGTTTATTTTTCTTTAAGCTTCTTGGATATAATGTTTTATTGAATGCATTTTGAATTATTTTTAATAGGAATATTTTCATACACACAGACACATCAAAAACAACGTCCACTTCTTCCTCATCAGTAGGTTCTTCGGCAACACTGGCAGCATCATTCGGCACAACCGCCATTGGCGGAGGAAATACTAGGTTCATGAAGTCAGTATACCAATCTATGTCATAGAAAGGTATCATGTTGTAACAGCAGAACAGGAAATGTAAGGCCTGGGTAACCCTTTGCTGATGCTCGTTGCGTGTCTAAAGGTGGAATTCACTGAGAAACGATAGCCAAATGACTACAACTTCTTCCTTGATAAAATGATGGAGGTTGTTGGTTGATGGCAGACCTACTCCATATGTGGCATGAGCAACAACCTCGCCAAGGCCATTCAGGTACTTTTTGGGAAACATTTCTTTAACAAGTTTCAGGATGAGAGGTTGGGGGACGTTGATGTCTAACATAGATGCCACGAAGTGAGAACATATATTAGTGTTCACTCGATACTTGTCCTCATACTCTATGCAGTCTTTACCTAGAACCTATTTTATGGCTATAAGGACCAAGGAATGCTTATTCTTGGTCATCTATTTCATCCTCCTAGTAGAAACCTCCCCTAGAAACGTCATATGTGACTTATATGAGGTTAAACGAACTAGAGTGTCCATGATTCTGACATTATTCCTATGCTTTTGAGCCAATGCTGAAATTAACCTATCACCTAACTTATGAGAAGACTTGCTTAAAACTATGCTACCAACCTATCACTACTCAAATGCTAAGTATGATTTCCTCACTACTTACCAGCCTATTTATAGAAAAAATGACAAGACGCATGCTAATCCATTTCAAGAAAACATGATAATAGCTAGTTTCCAACTTGAAAGGCGTGCCTGTGTTTGCTCACATTTCCAGGCCAATTGCATTTGCAGAGGTATGACTCAATATGTGCTAGTTTAATAAGAACTAATTAATTAGCTTTAAAAAGGTGGCACTCATCGACAATAAGCTGCATGGTCATAGGCTATTGTGTCATCTCACAAGCATTTCCCAAAGCCCAAGGCAATATTCATATCTATTCAGGCTGTGATTGTTTGCTTTGGCGTAATCATTCCGACCAAGATATTAATTACTAGCGCATACTAATGCAAGGTTAGAAAGAAAATTTCTGGCTCAAGTTCCAAGGGAATCACAGTGTATCACACGGTTGCCAAACGCAATAATAAACTCTTGCCACCTCAAAATGGCAAGCAGTTCATTTTGCACGAATTGCAAAATTAATGATACATGTCGAATTAAATGCAAAAGGCATGCTTTCGTCTACCACCTTGAGGAAAGATTGCCAAATATTACATGAAAAGGCTTAATAATTCAAAGTCTTTTCACAAACGCCAAAGCTAGAAGTGCAGAGTTATTCTTCTTCTATGTATCTAGAGCCGAGGAAAATTGCAGAGCTAAGGAAAATTGTAGAGCCAAGAATTTGCAGAGGTATTCATCCAAAGAAAAATGCCGCATATTTCATCTCATCCAATGCAAGAAGAAATTATCCAAGAGTTTTTTACATCCATATGGTCATCTAAAGATGTATATGTTTATGAGAATTTGGCATATGTTACACCTAGTATACCTAGCAGGCCAATGCGGGCCTATACAGAAGAGCTAAAAAGGCCCAAGAATTGCAAAAAAAAAGAAAAAGGTTGGAGAGAAATGGGATAATATCTATGATCCACAGTTCACGAAAAACCATAGGTCTTTAAGAGAAGCAGCTTGTGCAAGGTTGACGGCACCAAAGGTAGAAAAATCTACAACAAGGAAAATTTGGTACAGTGGTCTTCCTCAATACATGGTCCCACTGGTGCACTACTGCCCGGAGATAATTGATGTGGCCATCTAGTGTTATAACCCTAACACCCACTACATCAAAGGCTGAAACTTAAGGGTTCACATCACCCCATAGGCCACCTAGCATATGCTATGCTTCCCAGACCCAAGTAAAAGAAGAGAGAACATTGAGTCCTTTTATCCTGGAAAAGGAGAGAAAACATGGAGGGCGATGAAAAATAACTCAGAGTTCTTGTTAGAGGAGACTGGTAGGAAAGGCATCCCAGCCACTAAAATTTCAAGTATTTCATTGTCGTGCAGTGCATTACATGAGGATCTACAGAATGCCATGTCCATGCTAGCTTTTGTGTGCGGCCAAGACTCCGATGAGAGGATGGGAACTTTTCAACTGGGACCGACATTCCAATTTCGCAAGCAACATGATACTTTATGGTATGATTTTGCTGAGTTTATCGTAGAGGAAATGATACAAAAAATAAATAATTACCTGACGGAGGGAAAATTTAGGTTTCTTTCTTTCCTGGTTCTCATGTTTCTGCATTAGAACCTTGATTTCTTCGCCTGGTATTTTCCATTATCAATTTTTTATGAGTGGGGTAAGAGGAAGCCGGTGTCCACATGGACTCCTTTTCTTTTTGCATCATATGATTATTATGCATTTTTGGAATATTTCAAAGCTCTGGTCTTGTATGATTTAACCAGAAAGGGCGACATAATTTGGCTTGACAAAGAGCAGACCGGATATATGCAGAGTTTCACTCTCGCTTGTGACTGGTTCTTAGGCAAGGATTTCATGATTCTTCGGATGTAGGACTTCACTGGTAAAGCTTTCCTGCTCCCAGCCTATGTCACTGATAGGGTGCTCGAACTGGAAATTTTTTGGCAAGTGTGTATTATTGATTTTACCTTCTGCAGCAGTAAAAGTGTCAAGAAGAAAAGATTCTTCTCTTGTCTGAAGAATTTCAAGTTTGTAACTCTGATAAAGAAACAATCGGACCAGTTATTGGAGGATAAATTGGCTTATCTAGGGTTGGTGTTGGTAAATGATAAGTGGGAATACAACCCTTTCGATGACTTGTTGGAGCCGCACATGAGAGTTACACATGTTCCCCGACCTTACTGGGAGAAGAGGCGTAACCCGCATGCAAAAAAAATGAAAATTTTGTTGAATTGGTGCATATTCCTATGCAAGATACTAGAGGGCCATGGCATAAGTTCTAATTTATTATGGCAGTGGCCTAGGATAATGTCCACATGGAGCGCGAAATGTACAATAGGTTGAAGAAGGATGAGGAATGGAGTGCTGAAAAAATAGAGGCTTTCTAGAAGTATCGCCAAGAAACAACACAATTGGATGCCCCTTACAACGATCTGAAGGATGACCAAGAATTTGAAAGATGGTGGAAGGAATGCCACCCCAACCCGAGCTCTAGTATTAATAAGATCGGAGACCCGAAGGAAGAGTCCGAAGAGCAGGAAGAGGAAGCGACAACATCGGCCTCCTCTACGCCGAAGGAGAAAGGCCTCAGACAACCCTCCTATGTGGCCACGAATGTGCGCTTTAATATATCAAGGGGCTCACATACACTCACTTGGGCTGCTAAACCAGCCAGGTTATCGTTGCAACAAACGGCGATGACTATCGAAGCTCAAGAGACCCCACTTGCGAAATGACAGCGCACAGAGAGAATTATCGGAGAAGGTTCACAAGAACCCACTAGAAGAAAAGTGCTTGCAGCTAACTAGGAGCCTGAAATTGAGGAGGATTCGTTGACGATTCTAGAGCCGCCATCGACCAGTTAATAGGTAAAGTTCACTCCTTCCCTTGCTTCTCATTCCTTGGTATCTGCCCCTGCATCACTGGCGATCCCTACCGTGAGTGTTGGCCCTCTATCTCCCACTTTTAATCCAACATATTCAGGAGGTTTCACCCAATTTTCGCAAACCACTCCATTTTTCATTACTCCTTTGTGGACCCTTACACCCGCTGTTGCCGCTCAGACTCTCTTCACCTCGCTTTAGGAAAACATACCCCTTGCAAATGCCCATTCTTTTTCTGCTATTACTATAGATCCTCTTCTGTCACAACGGGCTGACACCACATTGACAACTCCTCCGCCATCCTAGCCTATGAATCCTATGGCTAATTTGCCAATTCAGTCATTACAAATGACTAGCCCTTCTGTTGGGCCTCAAATCAAATTATGAAACGTGCCCCACTTCTCCCCACAAACTATCACTCTCCAGAAGAAACAAATGTTTGTGCCTATGAAGGTTACCTATCCCTATGCTCTGCCTTCTGGTGCTCCTTTAGTAGGTGGACTAGTCTCGTCACCAGCTGAATTTATAGCACAGATTGATTGCGGAAAGGAGGCACGTGCAAGTAGAATGTGAAAGCACAAGGAAAAAGATGACAACGCTTCTACTAAGCCAAAAATACAAGCTCTTTATGATGAGGCCAGGTAGGAATTGAAGTTTGCGACCATGTACCCCAGGGTAAGCAAGCCTCAGGGGGAGATGCACTCAGAATATTATGAGATATATGTGGTAGGACTCGACATGAAGGTGGCCTGACCATAGGATAAAGTTGAAATCATGGAGGAAACGCAACGGGTAGTCACTTTCGACTTCCTTAAAACTGGCCGCCAGTTAACGAAGGATGAGTAGTTTAAAGCAGCAAAGGAAAGGGTTAGTTTTTTGGAGAAAAAAGAGAAATCCCTGGAGACGGACATTGCCCATATGACCAAAAGGGCGCTGGCAGCAGAAGATGAGATGAACAGACTTCAGGGTGAACTTGTGAAGACTCAGGCCACTGACCCTACCATGATAAAAGAGCTACACTCTAAGAATCAGGAGGCGGAACAAAATCTGCAACTGAAGAATGAAGAGCTGGAGCGACTTTGCCTTGAGTGTAGTCAAGTAATGGCACAGAGGAATGAAGTGTTGGAGCACCAACGGGCATAATATAAGTAGAAAATACAAGAAAAAGAGGCTGAATTTAAGGGCCTAAAGGCTCAAATAGAAGAACTCCAAGAGAGAAAAGTCTTCTTTGGACGAGCACTTAGCAAATCACTCCTGAGTTGAGGAGACTTGGAATAAAAAAATGAGCAGCTTTACGGAACAACTAGTATCCAAGAAAAAGAAAAGGGCAGAATTGGGTAAAGCCATTATTTCAAGAGACACAAAAATTGCTTCTCTTAAAAGCTCTCTCCTGTCTCCCCCTACACAGCCATACATCATTCCGCTGGTTAGGGAATTGTACATCTCTCACTGGGAAAAAATTAAAGTCTTTTTCCTAACACTACAGCCTACCCTCTGATTCATTGCTGAGGCATCAAAGTTGAGCCAAGAGGCCCATGATACGATTGAGCAGTTCCCATGGTTCATTTTAGAGAAGGTTCCAGAAGAAAAATATCTGTTCACCAATCTATACTTGGTCTTTGATGAAAGCCTTGCCAGAGTGGGTATTGAAAATCGAGATGTTGTTGCCCAAATGGCAAATAAGTTCATCCATTGCCACTCTGCTTTCTAGCACACAAAAGAAACTATGGCTATTCTAAGCAAGACACTAGACAACATGCTGGGGAGTTTCTCCGAGTCAAACAGGATGGGTTTTCCATCACCATTCCTTGAAGATGACTCTATTGCCACGACCAAGCAGATTACGGAAAGGATAGAAGAGAAGGAAAATGATCCAGAGGCTTTCAAGGATTTCAATTATCCTCCCACAATGACTGAAATTGAGGGAGTCATTCATCCACTTGCACAGCTACTATTTCATTATGAAGTAGTGACCAGTTTACCCGATGCCTTGCCTCACAAAGAAACTATTGATCTAAGTGGACCACAAGAGGATTTACGCAACATGGTGAATCCATCGAAGGATGAATGGTCACCTCTGCAGGCGACTCTTTCCAATCTCTGACTCCATTATCTAATGAAATAGCACTCTGGCCTATAAACTAGAGAGATTTTGGGTTCTCCATTCCTTATTCGAAATGCCCCTGATAGTTGCCAAAAACTGTTAACAAATATTTAACTAGCTCCCTTTGGGTGTATTTTTCCTCTATAAGTCGTCCTGCGCTTTGCAGAGTCCACTCGACCTTTTATCAAGGTTTTTCTCTGCCACTCCACGTGTCTACTCCTCACAACTCTAAGTCTCGGCATTCCTTTCGCATCCCAGAAAGCTCTACTATGCTTCCACGTGTTGTGGCTACGAGATTCTTTTGATCATGTTTTCTTGTTGCCTCATCGAGCTCTGAAAGGCTGCCATGAAGCTCTCATTCCTAAAAGGTTTTGGCATGCCCCACAGTTGTTGTCTGTGGTGTATACTTGCTACGTGTCTTCCATTTGCAAATCTTTCAGTGTAGAGATGAAGTAGCAACTGCGGGCAGCAAAATGTCGCCACGCGTCTCTTTTGTGCCCGGCTAGTGATCGTTCCCTCCATTGTTGATAAAGGCTCTGCTCATTTGACACATGTAGTATTAACGCAAGTCCTCAGTGGCAAGGGGAGAGAGGTTCATATGGGTAGTGAAAGGCTGCCAGATGCCTAACTAGCAGATCTCATATTCGAGTGAAGGACTAGATGAATCGAATAATGCTATTGGTCGTTATGTGTCATAATCATTCACACAAGGGGGTGACACTTGTCTGATTAGGCCTTGTCGGGACCACTGCCATCATTTGCAGAGGATGCACCTGTACCTAGGATGACCCGATTCTTGGTTCCTGATCTTTTCTGTTGCAACAGCTTGGAGAATATTTTGATTTTGGCATCATTGCCGAGGATTGCAAAAAAATTTATGTTGCTGCTCTCCCAAGCGGTGGGAGGTTTTCCTGCTATATATACTTTTCTCTGTTATGAGAAAAAGGTCCAGAATTTGAGGAAAACATTGGTTTTAGTTAAAGACACCAGGCCTTTATTGTTGTTTTATTTGATTGCAAAAACTCTCAGACTGTGCCAATTGTTCGACCTTTCTATTTTTCATGCTATTTGATCAAACTGTAAACTATGTTTTTTATTGTCTAGACACTTCATTTAAGAACTTCTATATATGTTAAATGCAATTTTGCTTACCTAGACCATGTCTAATGACTCTTCTAGGTAATAGGAATGTATGCAATTATATTTTATGTTAATAAATGAATTATCTATGCTATCATCTTAAGTCTCTGATGTTCTGAAACATTACAACACCATTCAGGCGCTTAGATCTATGATTTATCATGCCTATCATTAGGTCTTGGCACATTACCTTAGGTTAGACTTCATTTTATTATATCTACTTCATTTTTCCTTTCTAAACCCCATTATAGAAGAAGTCAGCTTCTTTAAAAATCCGAAGGTTACTCAGTTTAGCACAAAAGGTCCCCCTTAAACTGAGTTTCCCATAAGTAATTGTTACCTTGTCAAATTCTGGCGTCAATAGGAACTTAAGAAATGTTTCCCCAAGGTTTCAAGGTCATGTGATAAGTTTGAGGGCATGTTGCTTTGCAAATTAGGCCTAATAAACCTAATTAGGTTAGCCTAGAAGGGGTATTTTTTGGGATTTGGTCCAAAGGAATTCTAGTTGAAATTGAGATATGTGTACTAACTTTGAAATGGGTGTCTAAAACCATGAAGATTTTGTCTAGTGTTTTGGAGAACATTTGAGTTATTGGGCAAAAATTGAGTTTCCACTACTAGGGTTCAAGGGGTGAAAGTGTGAAATCTAACTACTAATGATTGTCAAGCTTTGAGGGTTGTTTGGTTTGTTCAAATAGGTCATCTTAATATTGTTAGATGCCTCTTAAAGGCATGTTGTCAAATTGGTTGTGATTGAGCATCCCGGGTCTACATCAAACCCTTCATTATTTGTTAATTTCACAACTTAGCACTTTTTGTACATTTTGAAAATTCTACTACCTATTTAAACTATTTTGGTTTTCATCTCTATTTCTAAATTACCTCATCAGTAAAGCTACCTCATCACCTATGTTGTCTATTTATGAAGCCTTGAATGACATATATATTTCATTTATTTTAATGGATACATTTTTGAGCAACAAATATTCGTCTTATTGCCATGCTACAAGTAAAATTATCTGCCATGCTACAGGTAAAATTATCTACCATGCTAAAGAAACGAACAAGGAAGAAACTAACAAAGGAAGAGTATGAAACCTTCAAAGAAAATGAGAGAGAATGGGTGGTGACATATCATGAAAAGAAGAAATTGGAAACGATTGATGAAAACAAGCCAATTGAAGAGGAACCTCAACCATCAAAAAGAGAAAAGAAATTGGCAACACAAAGGGAATGAATGCGAAAGAGTCATGCTAGGACATATCTGTAGATACCATAGTTCGAGACACACCCTCTACCACAAGTGAATACAAAGGGACACCATTAAGCACAAGCGAATATGGAGGGACACCATCTACCGCAAGTGAATATGATTGGACACCATCCATCGCATCTCAAGTTGAGAGTACATCATCACTCGGATTTGACAAAGAAGGTATGCCATCATCCCCACGTGAAGATCAAGGTATGTCTTCTACTCCACCTTTGATCGAAGGTACGCAGTCTAGCCCACCTCAATTAAATATTGATGAAATTGCTAATGTTGAGATGTATGTACCTAGGAGAACACCACCTAGAATTTTGCATAGAAAGCCAAAGTTTTTTATTAATATTGACGAGGATATTTTGTAGCACATGGAAGGTAAGGTTCCAGAATGCACTTATAGAAGATATGCTGATAAGATTTGGCAAATATTCTTTGAAAGGCTAAATGAGACCACAAGATGTCAACTATTTGTTCAAATGATGTAGGGTTTAAAGTACATAAACATCATGAAGACTCTTTGGTTGAGAACATCGAATGCATCAAGTGAAAACACTATTGTGAAGAATCTAATGGATGCTTATGAGAGTGTGGGTAAGACCTCACACTCAAAGGATAGTAATGTCACTCGATGTGTCATTACATTGACTTTGGTAAGCTATCAGTCAAAGAGATCTCGTCCCATTAAAAAGACAAGTAAACAAATGGGAATTAGTAGAAAAACTTTATCAAAAGTCATTCAAAGGCGGCAAAGAATTGAGGGCACTGATTCAAATGAATTATGGGAATTCTCGGGAAGATTGCCACATAAAGATAAAAAGGTTGTTGAAGCATTAAGAACACTAATTGAAGAGTATTGGAAGAATAATACAAGGCCATCTCTAAATCAAAGGGATGTCGTAAGAAGGAGAATCAGTAGTCAAAACCATGAGCCACATCCAAAGCATTTTTTGGATACTCTCAAACCCAATTTTTTCATAAATTTCAAAATAATTATCCTCAAATTTATATTTCTCAAAGATTTTTTGAAATGCTTAAACCTTTTTATGTCAAGATAAATCACACATGCACTACTTGTTGTTGTAGACTACATATTGAATTCTCTAATGATTATGATGTTTATCATTCTATTTGTTTAGATTTTCATACTAACAATGTTTTTCAGGATTGTGGCATAGAAACCCACCAAAATCTTCAAGAGAGTTCTTATCAAAAAAATTATGTCAAATAGAGGATGGCCAAATATTCTATAGGACAACATGCTTGGATGGTTCATGTGAGTGTTGTGGTGGCTTGCAACGAATGCCAGTATGTCAACATATGGAAAGCACAGATGAGGTGGGACATAAACTAGTAGATTTTGGGAAGTATAAAATAGTGGCATACACTACAAAAGATGGGTTTCAAGCAAAAATGTGTGATTTGGTTATTGAGAAGATTTCAGTGTATCATTTTATGTCCATGTTTCGTGAGAATCTAGTGTATGAGTATGCAAGGCATACCCATAGATCCCGATGGATGGACACACAATTCAAGCTATGCAAGGACACCTTTCCAGTTGGAAGCATAGTATTAGTGGTTGACTTTGCAAAGAACTACACTCTACAGCCATAGTGTGAGGTGCAGTTACAGAATTACAACTCCACACAGGTTTCTATATTTGTGCACATAGCATTCATTCATGCAACTGATAGTACAGAGGATGAAAGGAAGTTATTGAGGGAGTATGACTTTTATATTAGTGATGATATTACACATTCTCTAGATTTTGTGCAAGGTTGCTTTTAGATGTTCTACAGTGATTTGGCTCAAAGGGGCATAGTATATGGTCGGTATATAATATATCTACTTGCTTAGTTTTTGAAATTCCATATTGTTATCTTACTTTGTATTGTATTCGTAATGTTGACTAATTTGAAGAGATATGCCACACATATCAATGTAGGGCATGTTTATACAGTTATTGGAGATGAAGAGAATGAAGAGGGAACAAAATATTACTTGTGTCGTTGTGTTGAGGTCAAAAAGAAACTGGAAGACCCGGTTTTAGATGGAGAAAACATTGAATACCCTACAGGCTCGGTTGTTATTGGAACGTGGCTTAGAAGGTACCCACATAAGAGTGTTAAACATTGGTTGTTTCAAGACTTTGACGCGCATCGTAATATTCTTCATTACTCAAACCTTGTTGTGGCATCCAATTTTTTTTTGACCAAAAATGGGGGTAGACCTTTGAACAAGACCTTGTGGAAGGTTCGTGAGTCTGAACATGAGGCAATACTTGACACAATAAAGAGTAGAGCAGACCCGGATGGTTCATTGGATTAATTTGTAAGTATGTACACAATGGTTCTTATTAATTTATATTTGTACCCACGTTAATTTGTTTTATGCCAATGTTGTCATCTTATTTTACTTTGTGTATCTATAAGTAACTCGGTAAACATTCATTGGTGTCCCCTTGCAGAAAATTACAAAAGTGCATGTGAAGCTTGGTGAGGGAATTTCAATTTATTCCTTTGAAGTTAACCTTATCATGAGCACCTATGATGTAGACATTATAAGAGCATCTCAAATTTCAAGATATTTTATTCATGAGAGGTGTTGTGTGCAATAGGTATCTTGGAACTACTAGTGAAGATGTATGGCCAAGAGTGACTAAGTTGAGAGACTTCCATGCCTATCTATAAATTCCTTCCATCTATTTTCATTTCATTTCCATTTTGGATGAGTTATTTCTTTTTATTCTTTTACTTTGTGTATCTGTAACTTAGAAACTAGTAAAAAATGATTGGTCTCTCCTTGCAGAAAATGTTGATTTTTGAGCCATCGAAGAGAATCTCAACCAAAGAAGCAATGCAACATCCTTATTTTGATGATCTTGACAAATCTCAATTTGGATTTGAAGCCATTATAAAAGAGTGTGTGAAGCTTTGTGAGGGAATCTCAAGTTACTCATTTGAAGTTAACCTCTAAATGAGAACCTATGATGTAGATATTATAAGAGAACCTCAAATGTATGAGTGACATTGTAAAATATCTATGAGAATAGAGTACTTAAGGCATTGTAATGAGATTTACTTGTAATGAAATTTACTAAAATATTGAAATTTGGAGCAGGGGCACCAAGGTTATTGAGCAAATTTGGTTCACGGAAGTCTTTTAAGTTAGTTTTGTCTTTTGAGTTTTATCAATTGAATAAGGTTATAACACATCCACAATTGATTTATAATGTAATAAGTCATGTTAGTTACAAAAAGAACAGTTAGGCATGATTGGAAAGAGGTAGAATAATTTGTAAAGGCTATTTAAAGCCTCTTGAAGGCTATTTACGTCTATATTTTAATTTGTAGCCTTTTGAAGGGAAATATTTGAATATGGTTGTAAATGTACTATTAGTGAGATTGAGATTCTTAACCTTGAAAGAGTCTGAAAAGGCAGAGAGAGCTACACTAGTGACTCAGGAGAAACTTCAAGTTTCAAAAACAAAGTCAATTAGGCTGGCAGACGTGTGGATCAGGCCAACATTTGGTGGAAGAGGAAGAAATATGACTAGAACTCTAGAGGCCCACCATACTAGATTTTGGTATTCAACCATGAGAGTAGAAGAGAGAGCTGATATCATGTATCAAAACATTAAGCATGCATTCTTCCAACCAGTGGAGAAGGAGATGATTACTTTGCTTCATTTTCATTTGCATAACCATATCAAGGCGTGGGAACCAAGAAGACCAAGGATGTCAAGTTTTATGTGGAGGTAATGGATGTGGTCCAAAATTTAGGAGGGAAAGAAGGTCAATGTATGATCTTGATGAAATTGAGGAAGAACAACAAGAGAGGGACAAGAAAAATAAAATCAATAGAGAGTTTCAAGGATTTGTTAATCGAGTAAGAGAGCTATAGCCTCATCTACAAGATTTTGAACTAGAGTTTGATATACCATTTAGAGAGCTTGGTTTTCATGGAGTTCCTTTCAAAGCCTCTACTTTTATTGTTCCTATGGTAAACTATTTGGTAGAGTTGGTGGAATTACCTTTCTTAGTAATCGCTATTAGTGAGATTGAGATTGTTAACCTTGAGAGAGTAGGACTTGGGCAAAAGGAATTTGATATGGCTATTGCTTTCAAAGACTTCAAGTGGGATGTACTCCACATTGATGCCATTCCTCAATCTTCACTTGATGGCATCAAGGAATGGTTGAACTCCATGGTTATAAAGTATTATGAAAGCATAATGCACTTGTACTAGTAGCCAATTTTGAAGACTATTACTGATGATCCAAATAAATTTATTGAAGATGTTGGTTAGGAATTTTTGAATATGGAAGCTAGTGATTATGATTCTGATAATTCAGAAGAGTCAGATCAAGGATATAAACCCTCTAACATAGAAGAGGAATCAGAATCACTCTTCATGTTGCAGGTACCAGATTTAATACCAACTACAATGGCAACATTGAAATTCCCTAGAAGTATTTATGTAAAGGAAATTTTGTTTATATGCAAGGATTCAAAGCACATCAACCATGTGGTACAAATGATTAAATCCCAGAGATGATTTGTAGCAACGAAAGAGTCTGAAAAGGAAAAGAGATCTACATTGGTGACTTGGGAGAAACTTCAGCTTTCAAAAACAAATCCAATTAGGCTGGCAGACGTGTGGATCAGGCCAACATTTGGTGGAAGAGGAAGAAAGATGATTGGAACTCTGGAGGCCCACCATACTGGATTTCTATATTCACCATGAGAGAAAAAGAGAGAGTTGATATCATGTATCAAAACATTAAGCATGCATTCTTCTAACCAGTAGAGAAGGAGATGATTACTTTGCTTCATTTTCATTTGCATAACCATATCAAGGCGTGGGAACCAAGAAGACCAAGGATGTTGAGTTTTATGTGGAGATAATGGACGTGGTCCAAACTTTAGGAGGGGCAAGAAGGTCAATGTATGATCCTAATGAAACTGAGGAAGAACAACAAGAGAGGGACAGGAAAAATAAAATCAATACAGAGTTTCAAGGATTTGTCAAGTGAGTAAGAGAGCTATGGGAGTAGCCTTATCCAAAAGATTTTGAACTAGAGTTTGATATACCATTTAGAGAGCTTGGTTTTCATGGAGTTCCTTTCAAAGTCTCTAATTTTATTGTTCCTATGGTAAACATGTATAATATCCTTCAATGCCTTGAAGGAGAGGTTGTTGGTTGATTTGTATCCCATTTTTTTTTATCAAGAAGAGTGTTATTTTCCAAAAATTTACTAGTTTTTCTCACTTTTCTTGTTGTTGTACGGCCTGTAAAAACACTAAGATGATTTGAAACCTATTGGATGTTGTATATTGATGAATTAGCTTTCATTTTCACCTATTTAGAGGTTCTAACTCTTTGTATAGTGAAATTTATCTTGTTTTTTTTGCAACTACTACTTTCATAGTGTTCTTGGATTGAAGGGTTTCATGATGTAATTTGATCCATTCCACTTTTTGTGCCTACTGTAACTTGTGGAATGGGTCCTCTAACTTGTAAAATACATGCCTAACCTGTTTAGAATGTTGTGGAGTCAAGGTTGGGTGTTTGGGATGATGTTCTAGGGTTGTAGCAGGGTATTTTCATGATGAAAATGAGGGTTTCAAGTGGTTTTTTGACAAAATGTGGGAAGGACTGTCCAAGTAATGTATTATTCACCATTTGCAGGGTCTGGTTAGTGTGTTTGGTGCTTTGTTTGGGTATGGCAGGTGCGGGAGATAGGAGTTTCATTAAAACCCCAGGTATTTTGCTTAAAATAGAGGGTTTGGTGTATTAGGGGTCTAGAGGTCTTGGACCTGGAAACAAATCATGGAAAATGGAGGTTTTGACACATAACATATTGTTGTTTGAGGAGTTTGAGTGAAGATCTAGTGTTTAAAATCTAATTGCTTCTGGATTTGATTATGTGGACTCTTTTTTATCAACGTTTCGGATCACACAGTGAGCCATCATCAAGATAGAGAGTTGAAAAAGATGAGAAGAGATAAGTTGCAAACCAAGCTTGTATAAAAGAGAGGGGAAGGAGGAAAGATGAGGGGGTTAGGGTGAGGCGTGCAACACAAGGGAATTGCTATAAAAAGCATAAAACAAAAAGATCAAATAAGAGGAAACCATTCAAATACTAAAAAGCAATGAGATAAGATGCAAGTCACAAATATATAAAAACATAAACAATTTAAATGAAACAACTAGATGTAGAATAGAAAAAGAGCAAATAAGAGGAAACCACTCAAATACTAAAAACAATAAAATAAAATTGGGATAAGATGCAAGTTAAGAATATATAAAAGCACAATCAATTGATATGAAACAACCAAAAGTAGAATAGCAAACCCAAAAACATACTAAATATATAAAGATAATTATATGATAAAATATTGCAATATATAATATAATCTAATAATATATATATATATATATATATATATATATATATATATATATATTACATACAAAAATAAATAAACATAAAAATCAAAACAAATCAAAAAATAAAAAGAGATTGTATTTCAATAATATAATATTATATTATAAGACTTATTACAAGCAAAAAATAGATAAATAAATATATTAAAAACAGCCATATCAATATAAATTGTGGTTGATATTTTATTATATATATATATATATATATATATTAAATAAAACAAAAAATGAAAAGAGAAAACAAAGAGGAAAACCACTCAAAAACTAAAAAACACCACCATAACAGATACAACCTCAAAAATATAAGAACACAAACAATTTAAATGAAAAAAATAAAAAAATAAAAGAAAGGAATCAAGAAATGAAAACCAAATTGAAAAGATATCAGAAAAATATATAACAATATATTATATAAATAACAATAAGTAAAAATAAATAAATAATAATCAATATAACTATATAATAAGTAGACAAACCTAAAAATTTAAAATATTAAAATAAAAATAAAATGATATATATATAATAAAAACTAAAAACATTAACAAAATAAATAAACAAAGAAATAAAGAAAGGAATCGAGAAATAAAAACCAAATTGAAAAAATAGTAAAAGATTAAATATATAACTATATATTATATATATAACAATGTAAAAATATAACCATCAATATGACTATATAATAAAGAGAACAAATAAAAAAAAAATAAAATAAAAGAAATAAAAATCAAACAATTGAAAAAATAGTAAAAAATAAAAAATAAAATATATAATCATATATTATATATATAACAATGTAAAAATATAACCAACAATATGACTATATAATAAGTAGACAAACATAACACTAAAGTTGTAAAATATAAAAAACACTAACAATTTAAATGAACAAATAGATAACAAAGAGAAAGCCATTATCTATTTCTTCATTTTAAATTGTTAGTGTTTTTTATATTTTACAATTTTAGTGTTATGTTTGTCCACTTATTACATAGTCATATTGTTGGTTATATTTTTACATTGTTATATATATAATATATGGTTATATATTTTATTTTTTATTTTTTTACTATTTTTTCAATTTGGTTTTTATTTCTTGATTCCTTTCTTTCTTTATTTGTTTATTTATATTGTTAATGTTTTTATTTTTTTATTATATATATATTTTATTTTATTTTTATTTTTTATAATTTATATTTTTAGGTTTGTCTACTTATTATTTATTTATTTTTACTTATTGTTATTTATATAATATATTGTTATATATTTTTTTGATATCTTTTCAATTTGGTTTTCATTTCTTGATTCCTTTCTTTAATTTTTAATTTTTAATTTTTTTGTTTCATTTAAATTGTTTGTGTTCTTATATTTTTGAGGTTTCTTTGAGTGGTTTTCCTCTTTGTTTTCTCTTTTCATTTTTGTTTTATTATATATATATATATATATATATATATAAAATAAAAAATCAACCACAATTTATATTGATATGGTTGTTTTTAATATATATATTTATCTATTTTTTTCTTGTAATAAGTCTTATAATATAATATTATATTATTGAAATACAATCTCTTTTTATTTTTTGATTTGCTTTTATTTTTATGTTTATTTATTTTTGTATGTAATATATATAAATTATTAGATTATATTATATATTGCAATATTTTATCATATAATTATCTTTATATATTTAGTATGTTTTTGGGTTTGCTATTCTACTTTTGGTTGTTTCATATCAATTGATTGTGCTTTTATATATTCTTAACTTGCATCTTATCCCAATTTTATTTTATTGTTTTTAGTATTTGAGTGGTTTCCTCTTATTTGCTCTTTTGCTATTCTACATCTTGTTGTTTCATTTAAATTTTTTATGTTTTTATATAGTTGTGACTTGCATCTTATCTCATTGTTTTTTAGTATTTGAATGGTTTCCTCTTATTTGATCTTTTTGTTTTATGTTTTTTATAGCAATTCCCTTGTGTTGCGCGCCTCACCCTAACCCCCTCATCTTTCCTCCTTCCTCTCTCTTTTATACAAGCTTGGTTTGCAACTTATATCTTCTCATCTTTTTCAACTCTCTATCCTGATGATGGCTCACTGAGTGTGATCCGAAATGTTGATGAAAAAATAGTCCACACAATCAAATCTAGAAGCAATTAGATTTAAAAACATTATAGTAGACAATAAATTGGAAAAACTAAAGCAACTTGTAAAATATTCTATATGGGGTTGTAAAAAAAGCTAGTAAGAAACATGATATATTTATGCAATGCCATCCAATAAATTGGTTGTTCATGAGTTATGCACTTTCATTTGGTTGGATGATATTCAATTGTGTTGCATCATTTTATTGACCAATATTACAAAGTTAGGATTCAAGCATGTATGATAGAGAACTGAACATGTAGATTTCAAAATCTTTGAAATATGCATTAATTTGTCCTTGTTGGTTTTTATTAGTTCTAACTCTTTTGACAACTTGATTGGTGAGTCTTATAGATTTGTCTTTATACTTGCATGTATTCATGGTGGAAATGACCCCTTGTTGGACAAATATGACTTGCAGATGTGTTGTTCATGTCAAGATTTTTAAAACAATCAAATTTCTTTGATGGGATATGCCATTTTGTTATTTTATATATATTCAATTGTGTTGCATCATTTTATTGATCAATATTATAAAGTTAGGATTCAAGCATGTATGATAGAGAACTGAACAAGTAGATTTCAAAATCTTTGAAATATGCATTAATTTGTCCTTGTTGGTTTTTATTATTTCTAAAACTTTTGACAACTTGATTGGTGAGTATGATAGATTTGTCTTTATACTTGCATGTATTTAGGTGGAAATGACCCCTTGTTGAACAAATATGACTTGAAGATGTGATGTTCATGTTGATATTTAAAACAATCAAATTTCTTTCATGGGATAATATCATTTCGTTATGTGTGTGTGTGTGTGTGTCTGTTTTGACAACTTGATTGGTGAGTATGATAGATTTGTCTTTATACTTGCATGTATTCAAGTGGAAATGACCCCTTGTTGAACAAATATGATTTGAAGATGTGATGTTCATGTTGATATTTAAAACAATCAAATTTATTTCATGGGATAATATCATTTCGTTATATGTGTGTGTGTGTGTGTGTGTGTGTGTGTGTGTTTTGACAACTTGATTGGTGAGTATGATAGATTTGTCTTTATACTTGCATGTATTCAGGTGGAAATGACCCCCTGTTGAACAAATATGACTTGAAGATGTGGTGTTCATGTTGATATTTAAAAAAATCAAATTTCTTTCATGGGATAATATCATTTCGTTATATGTGTGTGTGTGTGTGTGTGTGTGTGTTTCTGTCATGGGATAATATCATTTCGTTGTTTGTTTGTTTGTGTGTGTGTGTGTGTGTGTGTTTCTTTCATGGGATAATATCATTTCGTTGTGTGTGTGTGTGTGTGTGTGTGTGACTCCTTATCTATTTGTGACAATTAATATATAACTATTTTATACTTACATACACATTTAAGACAATTAATATGCAACGATTTTATATATACTTTATATTAGCATATATCATGTCATATTTTGTTAAAAAATGTGTACAATTTATAACATATTGTGATACTACAATAAATTTTATAAATATAAATTCTTGTCACAAACTTTGATAAAATATACTTTATTTATCAACCATTTTAAATCTAAACAATAATTATTATAGTAAAAGCAAACTTTATTTCTAATTAAATAATTAATAAACATGTACAATAATTTAAATATTTTTTCAGTTTCTAAGTAATTAAGTTTCTATAATTAAAAAACTCCAACACCATTATGTGCCCTCTCCTCTATTAGGCCTATTAGCTTGTAGCTTGAGCAAAAGAGAGATTATTAAATCTCACGAAGGTAAAACTTGCACCGTTTAATAAGCAAATGCTGAAGCCCTCTCCTTTATTACGGCTGTAAACAATAATTATTATAGTAAAAACAAACTTTATTTCTAATTAAATAATTAATAAACATGTACAATAATTTAAACATTTTTTCAGTTTCTAAGTAATTAAGTTTCTATAATTAAAAAAACCCCAACACCATTATGTGCCCTCTCCTCTATTAGGCCTATTAGCTTGTAGCTTGAGCAAAAGAGAAAGATTATTAAATCTCTCAAAGGAAAAACTTGCACCGTCTAATAAGCAGATGCTGAAGCCCTCTCCTTTATTACGGCCTGTAGCGGATTCTTCATAACCATAGTGAACTCCTCCATTTCAGCAAGATCCACCGTTTCTCCTGGTTTGCTCTGCCATTCAAATTTGTGAACCAGTGTGGCCACAATAAGCTCAACATGGATCATGCCCAGTCCCAAGCCAGGGCAAATCCTCCTCCCCACGCCAAACGGCATCATTTTGATTTCCTTGCTTCCCGTCATATCCACTTCCGCCTGCATAAATCTTTCAGGTATAAACTCCGCAGGATTCTCCCACTCTGCTGGATCGTTACCCATCAACCGAACACAAAAATTCACAAGTGCCCCCGCAGGGATATCATAAACCCCAAGACTAGAGGCTTCCGTAACGGCATGCGAAATAACGAACTTCCCGGGGGGATGTCGGCGCAGCGCCTCCTTCACCACCGCCGCCAGGTATTGCATTTGAGAAAGCTTCTCCTCTTCCACCAAGTTAGCCCCTTCCTTATCAACAACGCCTACAATTTCCTTGTAAAGCTTGGTCTGGACATGTGGATGTTTTACCAAGTTAGCCATGACCCACTGTATCGCGGTCGATGTGGTGTCGGTGCCGGCGTTAATGAACTCCGAGCACAGACTCACCATCTCTTCGTCGGTCAAACATCTCCCGCCGGCAACGGTCAGAGAAAACAGAGAATCCACATACGCCCTGCAATCTTCGCCCTTTCCCTCCGCTAAATCCGCCCGGCGCCGGTTAATAAGCGCAGTCAGTGTCTCCACCTGACGGCGGCGGATCCCCTGCATCTGCTCTTGCCGCTTCCTATAGAAAACCTGGAGAATGGGAAATGTGTCCTCTAACATTACACCCGCACCGCTGAGAAGCAATTCTCTCAGAACGCCCTCCACCTCTCGGATTGCCTTCTCCTCCAGTCGTAGTCCAAAACACATGTAGAGCAGTATGCAAAAGGCCGCGTACCTCACATGCTCTATCACTTTCACCGCGCCTTCGTTTTGCGTGGTCTCGCTCTTCAAACCCTCCATGAGCACTTCCAGACCCCACTCTCTGCCCCGTCGGAAGGACTTCAAGGCAGCCGAGCTGAGGGTTTCGCTCACCAGATTTCGGCGGAGGGTTCGCCACACTGGACCGTAGGCGGCGGAATTTATGTTCATCTGGTTGCTGGAGAAGAGCTTGCGGTAGCCCTTGGCGGCCGGTCTGCTGGCAAAGACGGAGCCCTTCTGTACGAGAGCCTCGTGGGCCAACTCACGGCTTGCTACAATAATCATCGGTTGAGGCCCGAATCTGATCGTGAAAATCGGACCGTATTTTCCATGGGCTTTTTCTATATAATCTTGAAAGCTTTGATTCGAAAGCTTAATCTGTACTAGGTTGCCAAGAATCGGCCATCCTGGAGGACCCGGAGGGAGATTAGATCTCTTCTTGTACTTCACCAGGAGTAGCAGGGGAATCGCTAAAAGCAGAACAAGATATAGAAATGAATCCGTGCCCAAGGCAGCTGGAAATTTGCTCATGAGGCTCATTTTTTGAAACATATGCTAATCGATTCGCTGCATCTGAATCTTATAGCCGATTCCGAACCGACGAGATTTCCTAGTTTGCTTATGGTTTGATTATTTTAGTGGGGTTTGAAACTTTGATTCCTTATTCGAACTGATGAGAGCAGATCGTTTATGGCATGGAATTCTTGGAAAATTATGGCTGTGGAATTTTCTTATCCACGAGGACAAGAAAGTGTTGGGAGAAGATTGCCGAATCGTTTTAAGAATTGATCTAAAAAGAGGATCCGATGCCAACGATATATTTAAATATAATTCGATAAAACATGTGCAAGGGATTTCACATTTTCACAGGCAGACATGTGTTCAGAGTTTTTAATTCCATTGAATCGGTCAGAGATAACTTTGAATCTTTGGTTGCCATTTGTTTGCGCTTCCATGATTTGGATGGAGAGACTTTTTTTTTAATTAATAAATGTTGTGGGCCCTTTTTCCTTGGACGAACACAGAAAACTAAATCCTTCACCCGCATCAGTATAGGTAAACGTAGACAACTGGCAACAATTTCTTACCTAAACTTTTGAAGGAATTCGGTCCAAATTCACACCGGACAAAATAATTAAACAATATGGGTTTAGAAGTTACACTTGATATGTGAAATTAAATAAAAAGAATGTGATGTTTAGTTTAAAATTTGCTGATGAGAATAGGTTATAGATGTCAGAAATGTATTTGTTAAGGTGTTAATATTTTAGGGTTTGTATAAATGAAGATTTTGAATTTAATATATTGAATATTTTTTATTTAAGTTTGTTTATCTATAGATTCAAGTTGTAATTAAAAATCTAAATTAATAAATAGTTAATTATTGAAATTTGTTCATTTTGAGTATTTATATTTGAATATATATATGGACAAGGTGTGTCTAACAATATTTTGGGGAAATTTATTGAATTGTGAGAATCAAGTTCCCTTCAATTAGATCCCTAGTCAAACAAGCTTTATGAGTGAAAAGAATTTAAAGATGACAAGAAAATATGCAATGAGCCTAGAATGATGTGTATTAAGGTAATTCTATGATAATGTTGCTAGATTCCTTTAATCCTTTTTGCAAATGAAAATTTAGATGTGTTCAATAGATTCTTGGATTATCTCAGAAAGAAAGTCCTAAATATAACAACCAATGACATAAATCAACACAACTATGTCCTAGGTCAACAAATAATCTCCAATAGGAGGGAGGTGATTGAATTTCATATTTAATTTTAAAATTTTAACATTCAAATTTGTGATTGTAGAAGTGAGGCGGCTTAATCTTGCACCAAAAAATCTAAACCAAGGTGATTAAAAAAAAAATTAAGTATTAAATTTTTTGGGATTAGTGGTAATGGAATTGGGATACAATTATGTCATGAAATTAATTTGAGCAAGAATATGCGTCATATATTAAGTTGTTTATTGCATTAAAGACACTCTAATCAATGCAAATACAAAATATAAGGGAAATGACATGGGTATCCATTCTCCACCATTATATTTTATCCTCACTTTGATATACATGTGAATTGCTAAGTAGATGCATGCCAAAGTAAAGTAAGTAGTTAATATATAAATTAAATATTTTCAAATAGTTAAAGCATACAAATCTATTTAAGTTAACATACCATTTATAAATTCTCTCACAATGAGCACTACAAAGAAACCTCCAAAATGAAACAAATAAAAATGTAATAGTATCATATGTCAAACATTTGAAGATGTGTATACTAATAACTTGTTAACATAAACTACCCTCAAAAAGAGTAAAATAAAAGGATAAGGATGATATATTCAACCTATTACAAAAGTAATAAAATATCTTGCTATTGAAAAAGAAAATCAACCAAGTGGATGATTTTTTTAATACTATAACTAGTTTGATAAAACCTCTACCCAAGGGGGGAATAACTATGAACCTACTAGTGTAGAACACAACTCACAAAGGAATGTTAGTCAATATGTATGTCCTTCATTAATTTAGTTGCATACAAAAAATGAAATAAATTGGAGGAATGGAAAAAAGTATATGTTAGTGATATGGTAAGATTGGGTGAGAGCAAGATCATGATAGGCCAAACAACGATAATAGGAAAAAAATGTGATTTCAGTTAGGAAAAAGCATGAAATGCATCTTTGACTTCTTACTTGGGTTGGGTAAAAAGTACGTTTTGCTATGGTAAACACCAAAGAAAAATGGATATCCATTTTGCATAAAATAGATATCCATTATCTTTTCATTTTCTTATATATATATATAACATTATTATTATATATTAATAATATATTATTATTATATATGATTTATATATTATTATTATATATGATTTATATAATAATATAAGAGTAATATATGATATTGTATATCATATAAAAATAATAATATATTAAATATTAAAAAATAAAGCTTCAGAAAGTTTTTTTTTGGGAAAAAGGTGAAAATCCTAAACTATTTATATTAATATGAAATGAAAATACACAAGGGCATGATAATGCCATCAAAAATTACATATTATACATTGCAAAGAGACCAAATCCAAGGATATTATCCCTGAGAATCGTGCAAAAAGCTAAGAAACCAAAATAGAACTTAGACCTTAAAATAAAAAATATGAGAGCATAAAAGTAGCAGTTTAAACATGGGTTTGCGTAGACCGAATGCTCGCACAATGCCAAGGGAAGCATCAAAATCTAGAATCCATTAGAAGTTGAACATTTTCTCCAAGTTATTTACTTGCTTGAGTAATACACAACCTATGCATGTTGTAGATCTATGTTGCACTAATGTGCATGTGAAAGTTGTCAAGGAAAGGGAGCCATTCAACACTACTAGACACCACATGCCCGTTCTGGGAAGACCATAGCTATGGGGCACCAACTCTAAGCCTCACCAAAGAAAGGGTTTCATTTAGACCTTGGAGATTATGTTTTTTAAACAACTATGGTCGAGCAAGGAGGCCACATAGCATGAGGTGATATTCATATTCACCATGTAGCACTCAGAGGCCCTGATAAAATCAACTCCTAGGACCATCTTCATAGCTTAATTAGGTTTATATCGAATGTGTGTTTCATTATTAATTTTAGATGCGATTCTAATATGGCACCATCAAAGGCCATCTAGTGTTGCGAGCACTTGAGATGAATGGGAGTGTCCATGCTCAATGTGCTTGCGAGATGTTAACTTGAAAAATGATGAACAAAAAGGGTGTCTTTACAACTTTAAATAGGGCTAGCTTCTACAAGTGATCTCATATCAAAAGAGGGGGAAAGTATTGCAAAGATCTTCCTCATAGACAAGGTACTAAAAAAATTACAAGACTTTTATTTCACTTTCTTTTTGTACATACCAACACAATTAAGGAGTACTACACAAGGAAAATTGGCATTGGTGAAAAGACCAAAAAAATACTTGATTATTTATGTAATATTTACCAATTTATATCTAAAGATCTATCGTACTGAAAATTAGCCTTTGATAGTGGCTTCAAATAAACATGATATACGTAGAGATAAAACATAATAAATGTTAATCCCATCCCGCCAAGAGTATATAGTGCTTAATTAATGCTTTATTAATTAAAGCATTTGTCAAGTGCTTAGCTTGAAACCTTTACTGACATATGGCAGGAATTCGCAAGATACAAAGGCTAGAACTTAAGAAAGGTGCTCAAGGGAGCGTGTTGATGCCACATGTCGGGATGCTACATTGAAGAGGGCATTGGTTGCATTTGGCAGTGGCTTTACGAATGTTGCACTCCAATAATCCACCTTGATAGTCACTACCAAGTCAAGTAGTTTCCATGTAAGTATGGCATGAGAATGAGTTACCGCTACTTTATGCTAAGAAAATGCAAGAATCATGGTCACTTAAAGTTTAGAAAACTTCCCTAAACTTTGCAATTGATAGATCTATACTGGATCTTGTGTGAGGATGTTGCACCCTCCACAAACACCTCAGGCCGAGCCTGAAATGACAGTTATCTCATGGCGCAACTATTAGATTCCTATGTCTATGCAACCTCCCAACACTTGCACCCAATTGACATGTGGCATAGGTGGAATCCAATCTCCAATTGTAGCATAATACCCCCAATAGTGCATCTTTCCACCATCTTTAATATTAGAGTGTTCTTAAGATTATGCCTTTGTGGCATGTGTCATTGCCAGTCGTCCAACTCCAAATTCAAGCATTTTGAAGCCTCCCTCAAAGAAATGCAATGTCAGGGTCGTGCATTACTTAGGTAAGTTTTAAAAGAATGTTTTGTGGAGCACATGGAATTTTCATGCAAGTGTTATGAGCATCTACTAGAGATCCAATCTTTGGGCTTACCACTAGATGGGCCAATAACACACCTTTCGACAGTCTTTACACTCGAGACATTCCTAAAGTTGTGCAAATGTGACACATTTTCCTTTAGCATCAGATCCAAAATTTAAACATTTCAGAAACCACCCTTGAAGAAAAGTTGTAAGATAAATGTGGCCAGGATGAGCAGGCTTAAGATGTCAACATAGTTGGACCGGTACACCAGACTCTAAATTAAGCTTTTTTTTCTACTCTTGGAGGAATGTTGTGCAAGGCACTCAACATTTCACATGAGCAGTGTTGTCTTCTACACAACAGACCCAAAAGACTAACAACCAACTTTTCATATGCATGTTGTAGTAAATGTAATTATCTGATGGCCCTAGAAATGTCACTCCCTTGTTACACAAAGTCCTTAATCGTGAGAAAGTTGGATGGATCAATTTGGAGGATTTATGTCTCCATCTTGCTAGCATGATTTGCTAAGGCATTTGCTGCCAAGTTAGCTTCCCTCTAACAATGTGTGATTGTTAAGAACTTTGATTGCTACAAGAAGGACAAATGGAAATATTTATTAGCATACCTTGGGTACAAATGGTCAGTGCTTTATGACTCAAATCAATGAAAGTTGGCTATGGCATAGAAGAATATGCCACATCAATTTTGATAGCCTAGTGAGGATCAATTTAGTTCAAACTGTGAGAGATCTACCAAAAATTACAAAGCCTATCAATGTTATATGCAAGGAATGCCATATTGGGAAGCAACCTAGAAAAAGTTTCAAAGTCAAAGAAAAATCTGCTATAGGACCTTTGGAGTTGGTGCATACAAACCTTTGTGGAACTACCAGAAGAAGAAATTTTCAAGGTGATATGTATTTCATGTTATTGATTGATGATTACTCTAGAATGACTTGGGTTACTTTTCTCAAAAAAAAATCAGAAGATCTAGATAAGTTTAAGGAGTTTAAAGCTATAGTTAAAACTGAAATGAATATGAAAATAAAATGTTTGAGATACAACAGAGGTGGAGAATTCACCTCCAATGAGTTTAAAATTTTTTGTGAAGATCATGGAATAAAGAGGCATTTTTCAACTCCTAGGACTTCTCAATAGAATGTAGTGGAAAGAAAGAATGAAATAGTTCAAGAAGCAACAAGAACAATGATGAGAAGAAAATCTACCAAATGTCTATTGGAGAGCAGTAATTCATACTACAATCTACATACTTAACAGAGCACAAGCAAGGACAAATAGTTCAAAGACTCCCTATGAGTTATGGTGTGAAAGGACCCCTATTGTCAAACATTTTAGAGTGTTTGGAAGAACATGCTATATAAAGAGAGATGAAGAAAACTTAGTAAAGTTTGATGCAAGATCTGATGAAGGAATCTTCCTTGGATATTCTACAAAAAACAACGCTTATCAGTGCTACAACAAGAGGCTAAAAATGATTTTTGAAAGTGCAAGTGTCAAGGTAGATGAAGAGTTACATAAAATTTCAGTGATGATAGATGGATATGGATCAAATGAGACTTCTTGTAGAGAAGCAGAAAAAAGATTAAGGAAAGGAAAAATAAGTGCAGGTTTAAGAGGAAGAAGCTCTAGAAAGGAACTCTAAGATTCTTAAGTATGTGCAAAAGAATCATTTTGAAGATCAAATCATTGGTGACAAAAGTAGAGGTGTATTGAGAAGAAGAAAGGCTACTATGAAAAAAGAACAAGTAAGCTTATGTTTACTTTCCAAATTTGAACCCAAAATAGTGATTGAAGCATGGAAATATGAGTATTGGATAAAGGATATGGAAGAAGAACTAATTTGCAGATTGAGAAGAATTAAACTTGGGAACTTTTCCAAGGACCAACAAATAAGAATGTGATTGGAACTAAATAGGTGTTCCGGAATAAGCCGAATGAGAATGGAGAAGTTTTTAGGAATAAGGCAAGACTTGTGTGTAAATGTTACTCATAAGTGGAAGGAATAGATTTTGAGGGGACATTTGCTCTGGTGGAAAGAATGGAAGCCATTTGGATGTTTTTGGATTTTGCAGCACATAAGGACTTGAAAGTTTATCAGATGGATGTGAACTATGGATTTTTGAATGGTGAGTTGGAAGAAGTTTATATTGAACAAATTTGGAAGGATTTTAATTATCAGATAACCCTAATATGGTCAGATTGAAGAAGACATTTTATTGACTCAAGCAAGCTCCTAAAGCTTGGTATGAAAGATTGGATATGTACTTGTTATAGCATGGATTCAATAAAGGTACTACCAACAACAATCTTTATTTTAAAGTTGAAAAAGATCAAATCTTGATTGTGGTTATGTATGTTGATGATATAATTTTTAGATGAAATGAAGTTATGTGCAAAATATTGCAAAAAAGATGTAAAATGAGTTTGAAATGTCAATGTTTGGGATAAGAATTTCTTCCTTGGACTACAAATCAATCAGATAGAGAAAGGTATTTTCATTTCACAATAAAAATATGTCAAGAAAATGCTGAAGAAGTGTGGAATGGAAGACTCTAAACCAGTATGCACTCCTATAAACTTTATTAGTTGTAAGTTGAGAAATAATGATGAATCTCCTAAGGTTGATCAAAGCAAGTATAGATCAATGATTGGAGGACTTCCATATCTAACTGTTACTAGACTGGATATCATGCATGTAGTTTGTTTTGTGGCTAGATTTCAAGAATATCCCAAAGAGTCATATGTGGCAACAGTAAAGAGAATATTTAGATACTTGAAGGTCCAATTCCAGAACATAGTTTGTGGTATCCAAAGGATGTTGATTTATCTCTAACTGCCTATCTAGATGCAGGGGATAGGTTGTATGGACGACCAAAAAGTACAAGTGGTGGTGCTTAGAACTTTCTTGGAAGCAAGTTTGTGTCTTGGCTAAGAAAAAAGAAGGATTCAATGTCATTGTCTACTACAAAAGAAGAATACATTATTGCACCATCATGTTGCACACAGGTTTTATGGATGGAGAAAACATTGAAGGATATCAAAGTGGTATATGATGAACATATTTCTATTAGTTGTGATAATACAAGTTCTATAAACATTTCAAAGAATTCGATAATGCATTCAAGGAAAAATAATATCTCAATCTATTATCACTTTTTGAGAGAGAAAGTTACAAAGAATGAGGTGAAGCTAGAGGATGTGCTACAAAGGATCAACTTATAGATATTTTCAAAAAGGCTCCTTCTTAGGATACTTTTGAGTATCTTCAGGAGAAGTTATGGGTTATTGCCCCTCCTTTCAATTAGATACATAAGATTATGCATCAGTCTCATGGATTTCAAGATTCTTTCCATATTTTGGATTGATATTGGTGACTACCTCTTAGGGGGAGAAGGTAGTGGCATTGTTGGTTACATTGCAGTCAAAAGGAGTAAGTGTTGTCATTGTGTAAGTGCAGGTGTTTTCCTTTGTTAGTTGTGTCAAAGGATATGAGCAGAAGAGTAAGTAGTTGTGGTTTTTTTTTGGTGTAGCATGTTGTGTGCTCCTAAGGAGGAGTGTGTAGAGAAGTAAAATAAAAAATTATGCAAAAATATGGAAAGAGAGAATAGTGGTTGTCCCTTATAGGCATTTCCCTTTGAGGGAGAGAAGATACATGTGTGATTGATGACAAAGGGGGATGTGTTTCCCTTTGCCATTGATGTCAAAGGGGGAGAGATTTAACTGAAAAATCTTATGATGTAAGGGGGAGAAAAGAGAAAAGTTGGAAATAATAGATGCTTGTGTAAGGGAGAGCAGTGTGCATTATTGTGTAGTGTATGTGTTGGTGATCAGAGTTGTTTTTGTTTTTGTTTTTGATGGTTTTTCATATCATGTGTTACTATCAATGAAAAAGGGGGAGATTGTTGGAAGTTTTTGTTGTCATTGATTTCAGCAAGTGTATGTTGTTGATGTTGTTGCATTGATATCAACTCTGAAGTTTCTTTGATTAGTTGCACTATGTTGTCTCACTGATGTCAACCTCTAGTGTTGCTTTGATAAGTATGTATTTGAGGATGTTCAACCTCTAGTGTGGTTGAGTTGATGTATTGTAGTTGTTTGGTGGTAATAAGAAAATGTTGAAAATGTTAAGTTCATGTTTATAGTGCTTGGTTTCCAAGTTCTTTTGAGAAAATTCAAATAAAAGAGGAAACAGTGCAATAAAGAGTGTTCAATGTGGTAGAGTGGTGTTTTGGTTTTTCTCAACATTTATTTTGTATTGAAGATATACTTGCATTGTTCAGATATGTTAATCAGAGGTGTCCATATATGTTATATCTAAAGTTTCATGTTCTGGATTGTTTTGCAGAGGAAGTTGTGTTCACTAGTGTGTGAACTGTGAAAGCAGTGTTTTCTGGGAGAAATGGTTTTGCTCTGCATTTATTTGTAGTGTGCTTTTTGGTCTTTTGGATATAGAATTGTTCTTATATTTCTCATAGCTATCTCTAGTATGAGTTGTTTGAGTTGTGGTGCTCTACAAGGTTAGGTTTATTAGTTACAATGTGTGGAAGGTTAACTAGTTGTACATAATGAGTATTCTTTAGGTGAAAGTTGTTGCAAATAATTTGTTGGATTTCAGGGTGTTAACAGAATATTCTAGATTGTGTTTAAGTATTGTGTGTGGTTCATGAGTCATCTTTGTATGAAAGGAGGTTTGTACTTAAATGTATAATGGTGTTAAGGAAAGTTCGACTAACCTTGGGTGTTTACACTAATTTTGGAGATGCTTTGGTGTTTATGGAAGCATGGTGTGGCATGTATGTATGTATTTAGGTCTAATTTAAGGTGTGATGTGGTCCACCTTCATTCCTCTCCACTACAGGATTTTTTTGGTGCCGACCTAATTTCAATTTGCATGGTTGAGGTGCATAGCCAACCTTGTAAGTTGTTTTCAAGTTAAAGATTGTATATGTACAAGTTGAGTTGATGGAGGACATGTGGATGAAGTGTGCATGGTACGAAGTGTGATGTGAAGTGAAAAATTATGAAGTGCAATGTGAGCCTTAATGACTAAGACTACTAGAAGCAATGAGCAGAAGATGTCTAAATTATTTGCAGAGTGTATGAATGCACTGATGGTGTAGTGGTGGAACTTTTTTGTTGCTCTGAGATGGATTTCTCATTGCAACAATCTTTTACCTTCTTTCTATAATATGGTTGTGATCCCTTCTTTTCTTTTGGGTAGTGAGCCTATTGTATTTGGTGTTACAATTACTTTATACTGTGATTTAATCCACACATTTTCCCCTTCTTAGGTTTTCCATGTAAATCTGGTGTTCTTTGATGTATGGTATTGATGTGTTGTTGTTTTTGTTATTTACTTTCATGCTAAATCAATATAAAAGATTAAAGGTTAATAAGGATCTAAATGTTAATGAGGGATTTTATTTTTTAATGAACAACTAATTCACCCCCCTCTCATTTGTCTTATGCATTCAAAAAAACTAGAAATAAGAGCTTCATACTCAATGATGTTATTAGTACAATGAAATTATAATCAAAAGGATAAATGAACTGGCTTCCCTTTGGGTGAGATTAAAACTACACTTGCCTTGAAGCTAGTTTGACATCTCGATCCATCAAAATACATTTCCCACATAGGTTCATGATCCAATTCGAATAGATTTTCATCCAGAAATAAATCTAAGTTAGGAAAGGAGTGAGATGAGGGAACTTCTATCAATTGATCGATAACAACTTGTCCTTTGATTTCTTTCTAAGTTACGAACTTGATGTCAAACTTAGAGAGAAAAATCACCCATTTCTTTAGCCTTGTAGAAAGATCACTTCTAGTAAATAAATGTTTAAGGATATCACATTTTATGATCACATGGGTTTGACATGGAGAAGATAATGTCATAACTTCTGCATTGTGAAAACAAGAGCAAGACATTGTTTCTCCATGGTAGAATATTGAGTCTCATAAACAACCATAATACAAATAATATAATAGATTACTCTTTCTTTATCATCATCATCATGTTGAGCTAATAAAGCTACTAGAGCATGAGATGATGTGGAGATATAAAGTAAAAAGGGTTTATCCTACATAGCTAACATTAAGATAGGATGATTGGCCAAATAACTTTTGATAGACTCAAAATATTTGTCACATTCATCATCCCATTGAAAACAAACATCTTTCTTCAAAAAACATGTGAATGGTAGGGTACAATCAGCCAATTGAGACACAAATCTATGAATCATGTAATTTTTTCCATGTAAACTACGTAGTTGAAAGATCTTTTTAGGGGGAGGCATGTTAATGATTTCATCAATCTTATTTTTATTGAATTTGATTCCACAATGGGAAATGATAAATACCTAAAAGCTTGTCGATATCTATATTGAAGACTTACTTAAGAGAATTTAATCTCATCTTATAGAGTTGAAGCCTTTCAAAGCTAATGCAAAGACTCTTGACATGATCTTGACGATTCAAAGACTTAGACAAGATTTCATTGACATAATCTTCTAGGATCTTGTGAATGAAATTGTGAAAGATGAGAGTCATTTCCCAGTTGTAAGTTGCTCTAGAATTATTTAATCCAAATGGAATGATTACATAAGAGAAGGTACCCCAAGGGGTAGTGAAGGTTTCCTTATATTGATCTTCTAGGTTAATGTAGGTCTAATTATATCTTTAGAATCCATCCATAAAATATAACAAAGCATGGCCTATAGTCGAGTCTACAATCATATTGATATTAGGAAACAAAAAATTATCCTTAAGAGGAGCCTTATTAAGATCATGAAAATATATACAAATGTGAATATGTCTATCAGGCTTACTAATAGTGATTGTATTTGATATCCAAGGTGAATAGTCAATAGGATGGATAAAACTAGCTTTTAGAAGCTTTTCTATCTCAATATTAACTAGTAAAGCGACCTTGGGATTCATCTTGTGGATCTTTTGTTTAACAAGCTTGGAATCATGACATAGGATGATATTATGAACCACTATGGATTCATCAATATCAAGCATGTCCTCATATGAATCTTGAAGATATCGAGGTGAGAATGTAATAAGTTAGCATGTTGTTTAGATTCTTCTGAAGTGAGACATTTTCTAATCTTAACCACTTTCTTAGAAGATTTAAGATCCATGAGAACATCAGAAGTATCCCCTATAAGGAGAGTACTACGGTCTTCAGAATGGGATATAGGAGTACAATTATCCATATTAGACAAAGGATCCTCCTCATCAACACTGATAATGGATCCTCCAAAATATGCATGTTTATTCAAGCAATATGGGAATTGTCATTTATGGTGATAAGAAGGTAAGTTAGAGTAGGCACCTAAGAATTTTTCTAGTAGTTCATCCGAACAGAAAAAATATAGAGGAACTTCCTTAGAGTCTACTTTACTTTCAATATATTCAGGATGAATCAATTTAAGAGAAGGAAATTTGGAGGAGATCATGTTGATATTAAACCATGGTTTAACCTTAGAATTTGAGGGGTTGTATCCAAGTCCAATATTAAAGTTACATGGATTAGCCTCTAAGGGGAATTTAATACCTTTATCATTACACCCACAACCTTTTCCTCAATAACCAAATTTAGAAAAAATATTAAAACTTGGACCATAATGTGATTGTAATTCCTAAAAAGAAGGGGGATTTGTGCAAAGAGAATAATTCATGCTATAAGTATCACACTTCTTTACAAGAACATAATCATCCTTCTTAGCAATTATACAATCGACATCCTCTTTACTAGAAGCGTGATTATCCATCTTAGCAAGAGAACAATCATCTTTCTTAGTAGAGGTGAATGAGATTGTCGAAACGTTTAGGTGTCCATAAGATCTCCTTTGTACTCCTCGATGTAGGATTCAGTGAAGTTCAAGGATCTCTAATCATCACCAATACATGCATTTGATTAAGAAGAAGAGGTAGAAGGGATAGACTTAGGAATATTTGCTTTGGGATAATCTTCCTTAAGGAAATCCAACTTAAGAGTAGCCTTTGTAATAGATACTATTGAAGTAGATGTCAATACATTATAAGATAAAAAAGGGATAAGGTTTTTAGGAGTAGGAGTAACCGAGTTTGACTAGTAGCTACCATTTCACATAAGTGTATAGAATCAAGGTCATCCTTGATTTTGATTACTTTATTATTAGTGACAAATTTCATAGAAAAATGCAAGGTATAAATGACTGCTCCCGAAGCATGAATCCATGGTCTTCCCAGGAGAATATTATAAGGTAATGGTCCTAACATAACATATACCAGGGTTGGTATAGTAATGGGTCCCAACCTTAGAGGTAATATTACCATGCCTAAGGCTTGTTGATTGACATTATTGAATCCACGTATGTACAAAGAAGAAGAAGCAAGAGAAGTTGAATAAATTTTTATTTTAGGTAACAAGTCAATGTTACATATGTTGAGTGTCAAACTAGTATCAACGAGAGCACGTCGAATGCTAATCTTATTAATGTAAATTATTATCATTAAAGGATTTGCTTGATTTTGTACTTTTAGAGGTGGGAGTTCATGTGGATAGAACATAATATTCAGTGAATCCACACAAATATGATCTATCAATGCATTAAAATCTATCAGCCTAGCAAAAGAAGGCAAGAGGATCTTTTGCAAGGCTTCTTGAAGCATACCTTGGTAAATAATAGTCTGAAGCAAATCCCAAAGTGAGATCTTGGTGGGAGTAACGTGAAGTTGCTTGACAAGATCATACTCACTCAGTGACTTAGTTGCAGGTTGATTAATATTTTTTTGGTTCCTTCTATTATCATAGGTATGGGCTACCACTCTATAAGAGGGAGGGTTAGATTTTATGAGTCTTGTGTATAGGTCTAATGTATCACTCATGATAGGGACCCCATGAATATAATAAATTCTTTTAGGAGATGGGCTAGCTTGAGTCATGTAAATGATCAATCTCTTAGGCTTTTTAGGGGTGGAAGAGACTACAACCACATTTACAAACTCTTCGACTTGCAGAGAAGAATATTTTGATGAAAAAGTTTACTTATTGTATTTTTGAGTAGAAGTAGATTCCCTTAAGAAATCATCTAGGGAATCATCCAACATATCAAAATCTTGTTTAGAGAAAATATTGTAAAAAGAATTAAAATTTTAAAGAAAAATATTCAACATGATTTCATTCATGTTGGGTTCACCAAAATGTAAAGGAGGGGATTTTCTACCCTCAAGATGATGGGTTCCTAAGGAGAAAATAACCCTTGGTTACCTTAGGGATCAAATCTCAAGTGAAAAGATACATAATAAAGAGTATTTACATAACTTAATTAAATAAATACTAAACTACTAATGGAAAAAATGGTGAAACCACTTAATAATAGGAACTAATAACAAAATTAAAACTTCTAGTATACAAAAATAGAAAGTACATAACTCAAAGATTTTACCCTCAATAGGGTTAAGCCTTAGTCACAAATGGCAACATGTCGTGCAGGGACGTTTACACCCCGTGCTATCATCTCTGGTAAAACAAAGAATAAAATCCTTAAATCTGTAACATCCAACTTATCAAATCTGTACATCTACACACAAAATAGAGAAGGAAAAATGTTAGGGGTTGTTTCAGGGCTTACCTTAGTCAAACCCTCATTTTGGTGTTCTCAACTCCATGGACATCCAAATAGATATAGATAGATAAAAATTCGTGAAATGTAAAGACGTGTGATAAAAAAACCCCTGCAAAGGAGGAGAACCCTATCATGATTATAAAGACATGTAATAGAAACAAACCCTGCAAAGGAGGAAAACTCCTATTATGAATAAAGTAGACAAGATCAAATATATAATATCAAATAAACGAGATAGAAATACAAGAGAGTATTACCAACAACCTGTGGCTCCCCTCTTGGCTTGATAGACATGATAATATTGCGTGCAAGAGAGCCTTGACTATTTCTTGAGAGAAATCCAACAAAGCTTTGCTATAGAAGCAAGAGAGAGAGAGAGAGAGAGAGAGAAAGATAGAATGAGAGTGAGAGTGAGATTGAATAAGAGAACATAAGAATGAATGAAAATGAGAGGGGAAAGTGGAATTTTGTGAGGTTTCATGGGTGGGAGAAGTTGTTACATTTGCATTTTTGTCACAATGACATGTTCCATAGGAAAAGGACACATAATATTCTCATTTGAATCTTAGAAATTTTAGGAATGCTAGTGAATTGTGGGGATGTTCATACATCACACAAATTTACTACTCAAAAATTTACAAGGATGAGGTATCCAAGTTGTTAGTGCTTCATCATTGTCGAATATAACTTAGCTAGAATAGTGAAATTCTAACTTATATGTTTGTTGTCATAAATGCGGTGAGCTAGATGCACAAGTGTGAAATTGCCATGGGGTGCAATTTTATGACACTAAAAAAATATTTATAAAAAGAACCAATATCAGAAAAAGGATGTTGGTCTCCTCCTCTAGATGGATTTTCAAGCTAAATTTTGATGGAGCCTTAAAAGTAACCCTAATTAAATTTGGATGGTGGATTCTCTTTAGGGGTGTGCAAACTTGATTTCTATTTGGGAGATTATTGTTCTTAGGTGGAAAAAACTAAATAATGAGTATGAGTAGAATGCATTGATTACATGGATATGTATACCATGTATTATAAAATCAATATAATAAGGTGATTGTTGAAGGAAATTATTTAATAGTTAAATTTTCCCTCCTTAAAATAATTATTCTTCTAGAGCTTTAATCTCTATGTCAAAGAAGTTTGTAACTTGGCATATAATTCTATGGAAATTAGCTTCAATCATTATCATAAAGAAAAAATGGTGCTACTAATTATCTAACGAATATTAGCTTAGATTAAGATCTAATTATAGTTTAGTATAAATCTAATGTTGGCATGTGGTTAGATTTGGGTAATTATATTAATAATTACTCCTCTTGATTGATAAAAGGTGGTCATGTATAACCCCCTCAAGAATGTTATAGATTGATGATTGAGGGCTTTAATGCCTTAATAATTTTATAGGTTGCTCGTTAGTTAGTATGTAGTGTGTTAGCTCTCAAAAACGCAGGTAAGGATACCTCAAGAGGCTGCCAATCTCTTGGTACATTTTAGGGTAACAAACAAAGCCAAATGGTTTAAGCTTTCTACTCTTCAAGTGCTGCTAGACCTAGGCGGGTGTACCTATACGAATTGGGCAGACTTGACTTATGATCTTCTCTCTTGCAGTGATTTTTCCACAATGGCAGATGAAAATGGACAAATAAAATCAAATTTAGTATAAATTGTATAGCAATATTCAAAACTAAATCCTAATATGCTCAGTTAACAAATGTAAAAAAGAATTGAATAAAACTGAATGATGAAACTGTGGAGACTAGTGCCTTATAGGGTATGCGAAGTCAAGAGAAATATGAAACAAGTACTTCATTCTAGAAAACATTCAAGTTGTTCAGCATTCTATTTAGTTTATAGCTTGTATAAACATGCAAGGTTATGATTACCGAGTTCTTCTTAGTGATCTAATTGACATTCTCTAATTACTATGATCAACTTAAAGGATTTAATCTTTACTAGAAAGAACCAATCAATTGACCATACAGATGCAGCAAATGTGCACTGAAAAACTGGATATAAACTTGTTATACCAATTTAAATAACCAGAAAACACCATATTGGAGACAACTTCAATAATTCTTTCAACGAACACCAGAAACAACTGATACCAGAAACAACTACACCATATTATTAGATTTCAATTGATATCTCCATGATTTTAAACATGCAACATAGTCTCATATTGGTGAAAACATTGTATTACACTGTATATTTTCTATCCTCTATCCTATTCTACTTATCGCTCCTCTATTTCATTTCCGAAACAGATATTTATACATCGAGAATACGAAAGGACACATCCTTTCGGAAATAAAAAATGTCATATGTTTATATAACAACAAGATTAGAGGATAATTAAGCTCTATTTAGCCACAAGTGAGTTTTAGCAAGATGATCCAAATAATCTCGGTGCTCATATGTATTTGCATCTCCAACTGCATTTTGGATCATGATTTACATCTTTATCATCTTCTCATTCTGCTCGCTCACTTCTTCTAACATTGTATCCTTCACAGAAGTTATCCTCATGACTTCATTTAGTAATGAATCACTCTCATTCCTCCATCTAGTAGCTTCTTTCAGTTCCCCTTTGTCATCAGAGAATGCAATCAACATTTTCTTGGCAACATTTATCAACCCCTGTTCGTCCCCTTGCAGTTCACTGTAGAAGTTTCGATGTCGATTTATAATATGATTTGCAGCTTCAATTGTTGCACTGTTAGAAGCGTCTCTTTGGTCTATTTCATGAAACTCCTCCATAATTTTTCCATCCATCCTTTTATGTTCCTCTAATGCAGCAAGGGTATGCGAATGTTTGCCCCAAAGTTTATTCAACCAAGGTGTTAAACTATCCTGCCTTTTCTTGATTATTGCTACAATTGCATCATGCTTTCCCTGGGAATAAGAACTTGATCCTACTCAATGATCCTTTGTCTGAGAGCTTTCTCCTTGAGTGAGCATCTTGGTTGGCCCCATTGAAATTCCTACCAAATATTTTAATCTATCATTTTCTCTCAACATTCTTTCATTATTTTCTTTATACATCTCCTTCTCTTTTATCAACATCTATATTTGTGCTTTGTTCAATTTTGCAATATTCACTCCAATTTCAGTAGTAGCTATAGGATCAGCTTCCCCAACCTTCAAATTCATGACATGTCCAAAAGCCTTTTTAGTGTCGATGATAACTGACTTCCTGTGGGGTGGATATAAGGCCCAAATCATCAATGACCCTTCATCAGTATTGTATTTTGATCCTGCATACACTTCTGTTACACTTTCTCTGTCAAGCTTGTGTGTAGCATTATTGTCCCTGAAGAAACTATCAAAGACAAGGGCAGAATTGAGATCTAGCCCAGGAAAGATCATGACACCAGCATTTTGCAACATTTTCCTCCCCTTTTCAGGGGTCATACCTGTTATTTCCTCATCCACAAATTTTCTCAATTGATTCAGCAATTGCTCTTCATTCCCTATAGTAACATCATCAACTTTATCCCTTATTTCTTTCCCTTTCTGCTTGTACATAAATGCTTTGAACTCTGGGGAATTTATGAACTCATCATCTGAAACAAATGATCTATACTCAATATTCCTGACATCTGCATCTCCACTTTCTTCAACACTCAATTCTTTGATTGGGAAAACATATTGTTGAGTTCTCAACCTGGATACTTTTTCAGGTTGGCTTTTTGGCATATTATCTTTAGGTGTCTCCTCCTCTTCAGAAGATAACAACTCAACATCCTGCAATCCTTGATTATATCTTTCAACCACCATTTCAACTTCATCTTCCTCCAAATTTTGAATCATATCATCAAAGGGATAGGGCACATGCTGATACCTTCCAAAGTTTATCTTCTCTTTGGCAGAATTGATATACCCTTCTGGTTCAAAGTTCCTCCTGGGTGGTCTCTCTTCATATTGTACTGAAGCAATTTTTCAAGGACCAAATTATATCCTTCTTTGGCCAATATAGTAAAATCACCGAAATATAATGAGCTAGGCATAAAAGCTTGCTTCCCAAAAGAGCTAAAATTCATTACACTACAGTAATCCATTTTTCTGACAATCTCCAGCTATGCAATCATGTTTGGAACTGTCTTTGGCAGAATGAAAGGGGCATCTTCAAACCCATAGACTCTGATCATTGTAGCTCCCTCCAAACAATACCAATCTCCCCAGTTATGATCAACTAGCCCATTGAAATCTTTTGGCTGAAGAAATCTCTTTATCTCATCAGATAATGAATAATTACAGGGATATTTATACAATCTGTACAATTTTTTCACAAAATATTCCTCAAAATGAATGAAACTAGCATTAGCAAACCTGCTATCCCAAATAGCGGTCCACAACTGTACTGGTAATGCTTCACCATCTTTACCAATTTGAGAAATTCTCATTTCTGGAGGCCATACTCCTAACTCCTGTCCAAAATATAGTACCAGATGCATCAATAATGAATAATGCCTGAGATACAAAGTAGATGATCCACCCTTTATAGCCATCAGTCCTGAATCAAGCCCCTTAGAAATGTACGAGGCATAGTCAAATGGCCGAGAATTATGATACTGGATATCTGCTGGGATAATCATGGGCACAATTGACATGTATTCCGGGGCATCCATTCCTTATACTTGGCATACTGAGAAGTAGGTGTATTTCATATAAGGCTCAAATAGATCCACATGATAAGGAGGTCCCTCACTATCCTGTAGAGGATCTGGTTTGCTGCCTTGTTTAACTCTGTGAATTGGCAACCTCCAACCCTTATAAATTGTATCCATTCTCGAGAATTCCTTCTCCAATTCCTCGTGTATGATCTCCTCATTGCAAAACCCTTCCAAATTGAAAACTTTCCCAATTGCCTCTTTTGACAGATATATTTGTGGCTTTCCAGACGGTTCACATATAGCTTTATGCTTCAGGTCATAGTGATCAGCCAACAATTTTACTAATTCAGCATTCACAAATACGTTAGGGCACACCAGTTTTCCTACATTCAGCTTCCATGGGTTACAAACTGGTTCAAAACGGCTTCTCCGATGATAATGAAAATTAAACAATTCATACCCCCTTATGGTAGTCCAAACGTCTCCTATGAATTTTCATTTATCATCTAGTTTATCAAATTCTACCCTAAGTTGTGCAGACCTTATGGCTTTAGGCCCTAAACTAGGCAACTGATCAATGAGGTCCTGGTTTAATCTTCGTTCTGTGCCCTCATGTTTTGTCTCACTTTTTGGTTTCTTTCCTTTTGGCTGACTACTTTCACCAAGTTTTCTACTTTTAACTTTTCCAAAACTAGGGGACTCCATTCTTCAAGATTACAGAAGTTAAAATTTGGAAGGCTAAGATGCAGTCACTTACAGTATACTGCTTGACCTCCTCAGGCTGGAAGATGTCCTGGTTCTCTATTTGTGTTGCTAACTCTTCTATAATCAATTCAACACTAATGCGTCTAATTAAACTTTCCCTGTTATATCCCGTCGCGCCATTAATGTGTTAGCACAAATGAAGAGTTATTTGAAACTTGCACTATCGCATAAAGTGTCTTGTCGGTGAGAGATTTTCAAATCTGGGGCGAAATATTTTTTGCAACGTTCATTACATCTTTCACCGAAACATCCTGTAGTCTCCCCGAAACCTTCAAGTCTCGCCGATAGGTATCACTTTATTTTTATATGTCGTTGTGACAATTCCGAGTCGGGGAGACATCTCATAGATCACACTGCGTCTTACCGAGATGCACCTCGTGGTAAATTTTTGGTCGCTGAGACGTAACCACCCTTTCGCCGATGAAATTAATCTTACTGATGAAATAAATTTCTACGGCAAGACTATGAATCTTCGAAAAGACTCATACCGATGCCAAATGTCTCGCTGAACCTGTTCCTCCAGATTACTCTATTCGATAAGACTCTCCCTGAAGTATTCTATCAGTGTAGCTTTCAAACTTCAGTGAAACTCACACTGATGACCCTTTCTCTTTCCAATGCATATCTTTATCAGTGTGACATTTGAGTCGGCAATACTACATAGCTTCTTCCCGATAGCCTTCTGATGGAACCCCTTTTTTCCTTATCAGCAAGACCTACTGCCTTCGGCAAGACCTCACTCTGATAATCTTTTGTTTAGCCAATACATCACTCCTTGCGCTGGTCGATGAGACATATATGAGTTCGTTATGACTCATCCCGATAATAATTCTCTTGTCAATATGACTTTTCTGTCACCGAAACAAAAGATGTGTCCTGTCGATAGTCTGCAAAAAGTATAGATTAGTAACAATGTCAAATGGATCGGGGAGACCATCATTCTGTCATGCCTATATGGGTAATACAATGAAATATCAAGGACTAGATGAATTATAATGGATCATATGAAAAAATATGAGTGAAATGCCATGAGGAAGGAATTTTATGCTTATGATGAGGACATATTTTGGAAACTCATGAATGCAATTGACTGTAAAAAAATCAAAATTTTACAGTTCTAACATAGTGGATGGAGGGGATGCAAACTTGTGAAAAGGTTTTCAATAGAGGATTAGAGTGGGATTTATATTTGGTCGGACTAATCTTGGCTACAAGGTGTGTGGGATATAATGACCCATTTTTTATGTTTCTCAAGGAATTTATATTTAATGAGGGGAATTTATATTCAATGGCTTTGGATGTTTCTTCTTTTGTTGTAGGTTTTGGAGGGCTCTAGTTTTTGGTTGATATGAAAAGTAAATAAGACAACACCAAATGCAAAGGTGTCAAAAATGCTAGCTTAGTCTTGGCTCAAAGGCTCAAATAAATTTTATTGTTAAAATGAATTTGTGTAGGGTTTGACTAAAAAGATTTTGGTGAAATTTTTTTAGTAACAATCTAAATAAATTGAAGTCAACTTTGTGTGGGGATTTTGTCATTAATTTGGATATCTTCATCCTTTGTGATGAGGTTATATTTTTCTTGATGTAATTGATTTTATGTATTCTATTTGGTTGTATGAATGTGACTTGGCTTGTAGAAGGCCCGAGTGAAGTTCAAAGGAAGGAGGAATTTGGTTGGCATGAGAAAAGTTTACGAGTTTTATAACTTCTATTTTTCTTCAAGATCTAGAGATTCCCTTTGTAGAGATAATTAATGTTCTTATGGGTCACTACTTTGATACAAGAAAGGCCTTGGATGATCTTTGATTGAATCAGAGGAATGGTTATGCAAAATTGGATATCTCCCCCAACATTTTTTGGCCCATTTTTACTTTTTTTGCACCATAGGAAGGTTGTGATATTTTCTCTTTACTTCTTGTATACACCTAAAATCAATCAAGACAATTATTTAATTAAATACTAGTTATTTAATTAATGACCCCTTTTATTTCATCTACTTATAAATAAATTCTCAATTTATTTATATAGTTCACACTTTTCTAAATTCTTCATCTTAAACCACATTCTTCTTAATTTAATTAAATAAACAAATGTCAATAGTTTGTTTAATTAAATTATCTTCTCACTAAGTTTGAATAATTCCAAATTCAAATTTAGTCACATGTCTAAGGCACTTTTAGGCCACATCATCAAGTGTCACATGTATTTAAACATGACTAATATTTAAATTACATTATTCTCAACCAATTCCAAAACAAACTTTGGACAATTGGAAATCTCACATATTTTATTCTCTCATACATTTGACATGTTTCCCTTGGTCAAGGGAACATCCTCCATGATTCTTCCATCTCCACCATTCATCTCTCATGCTGAAATCTCAATTGTTGGTTGTTGTTGCATCACAAGATGCTTTGGAAATCCTATAAATACAATCCCACTCCACAACATTTTACTTCACATCTTTGAGTAAACTTATTATGTAGGAATAACATTGGAGCATCTGGAGCATTTAGAGTTTGAGTATAGAGCATTTAGGAATTTATCATTTAGAATTTTTTTATCATTCTAGTTTGATATCATGGCTTAGTATCTGCATTTCCATTATCATCTTAATAGCATAATCTTCACTTTATCATAGCAACATTAATATCACAACATCATGGCATCAATCACATAGTTTATATTTCATGTTGGAATTAGTTTCTTGCATATTACAACATCTTGTTTCTTAGGTTGTCATCCAAACCAATCATAGTGCATATGCAAATCTGTGAGCACTAATGATTTAAAAGATCCTTGAGAATAGAGAACAATGGAACAATTTTAGAGATTTGTTTTATTTTAATTTGATTAGTTTATGATTCAAATCTTTAATGTAATATGTCTCATTGCTTGTGTGATCTTGTTTACTTTACACGTGTTACCTCACACATAAATTGGCACCCATCGTGGGGCCCAACCTCTTTTTATTCATGTTTTCTAGAAAAGTTGTCTCACATATTCTGGACGTGAACTTCTTTTAGCACGAGCGTGAGTTCTTTCGGCACATACGAAACTTCTTTTAGCGCATCTAGACTTTGTTACAGTGCATCAAGAGGATTTGTTAGTGTATTCAATACATGTCACGATGCATCTAGAAGATATTCCAACACATACAACATTTGTTTTGGCGCATATAGGGAGTTTTGTAGAACATTTGACCTTTATCTTAGCGCATTCATTTGGTTTTGTAGCGCATCTGATAGTTCTTTTAGTGCATTGGAATGATCTTTTAATGCATTGAATAAGTCTTTTAGCGAATGTGAATGATCTTTTAGTGCATAAGATGACTATTTTAGCGCATCTATTTAAATTTGCAAAATTTTAAAATCCTAAGAACTAATCGGTGTTTTCTGCTTGCAGGTACATAATACGTTGGTCAAAGACAATCTTATGTAACTACTGATGATGTATGCAGGGGCTGGAGTTGTCTTAATGCTTTCTTTTGATTACATTAGGAACCTAGTTTAATTAAAAGGTTAAAGAACCCCTTGTCTTTCGTGCTTGAAGTGATAGGCCTATGCTCTCCCCTTAACTGGGCGACCAGAATGCCAGACTCACTATTTTATGCTTTGTTAAAACCTTTAGAAGGCATGTCATAGTGGGAAAAAGTACTCACCCTATAGGAACGACCTAAGTGGGAACAACCAAAGCCAGGTTTTCCAACCCACTATAATCAAAAGCAAATTTGGGGAAAGTCTGCAATTCGACGATAGTGTGCAAGATAACCATCCCCAAAGCCTTTGCTCTAAAGGTTGGGAGGTCTCCTGAGGGAGTTTATCTATTGCCGCACCGAATAGAAACCCTTAGTACAAACTCTAGTGTAGAAGCCAAATGAGTTAGTTTCTGAACACTTTCTATATCACAATGCAAGGGGAGGGAAGAATCTTCCCCCAAGATACTCACCATATATAACCATCAGGGATTACTGGCCAAAAGCGAAGGATTCAACTTTGGTTAAGACCCAAGAAAGGAAAAAACACGGGCGCCCTCTAGGGGGTGACAGGGCTATGTGAGCTGACATGGTTTTAAGATGTGGGTTGTGGTATTTTAAGTGACCCTTGAAAATAGAAAAGTGTTTGAATTGTTTTCTCTAGTGTTATACTAGTGGAAATCGAAAGAATCAAACTAGATTCTTGAATACACACTCAATGTTTAGTTTCTAAGCTTGACACAACTGTTTGACAACTTGCTGCTATGTTTGAGGTCATGAATCAAAAAATCATCCATTTAAAACACTTAATTCCCACAATTCGCAAACTGGAAACCAAGAAAAATTCATTGTCCATCCAATCATACCTTGGAAACATTCAGATTCACAGATTTAAAAAGCCAAATAACCAGATAGACTGTCAAAAACATTGAAAATTTCCAGATTAGTGCATTCATCCTCTATTTCAGTGCATTCGCTGCATTTTCTAGCGCATTTGTGTGGTCTTCTAGCACATCCATATACTATTTTAGTGCATCTAAGTTATGTTTCAGTGCATTCACTACAACTTTTAGCTCATTTGCAGATCCTTTTAGTGCATCTACATCCAGATCATCCAGTTGAAATCATCATACTTAGGCGAAGTCTAGCGCATCCCTGTCTTTTTCTGGCGCATTCAATCTATTTTCTAGCACATTTGAGAGATCCTTTAGTGCATTGTGTCTAGATTTTAGTGCATACAACATCTGTTCTGGTGCATATGGTTTGTCTTTCAACACATTGAGTCTATCTTTTAGTGCATGCAGCCTCTATTCTGGCACATCTAGGTCATTTTCTGGCACATCCGTAAAGTCTTCTAGTACATTCATTCTCTATTTTAACGCATCCTTGTAGTCTTCTAGTGCATACACTCTCTGTTTTAGCACATCTATGCAATATTTTAGTGCATCCAGGCTTTGTTTTAGCACATCCATTAAATGAAAAACCTGAGAGTTAAATTCATCCCTTGTTCCAAAGTTTGAGTCATAATTCATAATCTTTTCCAGAACAAAATCATTCCACAGGTACAATAGAGTCTAAAAATTGTTAAAACTAACCTCTACAAGTGGAATTCTTCAAACCAAAATAAGATCTAACAACTCAAAGTGCCTAAATCATCAAACTTATCACACCTTTGATTATTAAGCCAAGTTTCATCATCAGGATTTGTCATCCTTTCATCATGAAACAAAGTGGTATAATCAGACTTAAACTCAGTCTCATCAATAAAATTTGCCATTCTATTTGACTTATTTTTCATCCTTGGCACTCCTCCAAACAAATATCAAAGTTTAATCAAATTATAACACTTGTATTCCCATTCAAACAAGATTACAAAAGAAAGGACTCAAGGAAAAAGAACTTGAAACTCTGAACATTGAAACTCAAAACACCATGTTTGAACCTGAAGAGAATCATGAACATGGAATCCACAACACTGAAGGTGAAGAAATAACTGAGGAAGACATCCAACATGCTGAACAAGATCCAAATTTCCACAAGTGCTTAGAAAATATTTTTGAAAGAAATGGGGAAAAATACCTCCTAATGCTAGATAATCAAGGTGTCAAACTTCCACCTGACTTTGATGTTAATAAATTGAAAGAACCTCCTAAAAATCCTAAAAATGATTCACAAGATATAGAACAAGTGGTTGCCTTAACTCATCAAATGAAAAACGCCCAACAACAAATTCTTGACATGCAAAGGGGAACCTCAAAATGATAGTTGATACAAGACATTTTTCCATATCCTTTTGATCAAAATATCAACATGATTCCTTTTCCCAAACATTACGAATTCCCAAAGTATGATAAATACAATGGTAGAACTGATCCAATAGATCATGTGAGGGAATTTAGAACCATGAGTCTTGAATTTGCACATGAAGAAACTTACTTGATGAGATTGTTTCCATGAAGCCTAGGTGGACAATGCCATGAATGGTTCTCCAAACTTGCACCACCAATTAACACCTTTGAAGAGTTGGCTAACAAGTTCACCCAATACTCTTACAATATCCAACATGATATATCAATGAAAGACCTTTGCAACTTGAAACAAAAAAAGGGTGAGTCATTCCTCACTTTTCTACAAAAATGGAAAAGGTTGTTTGCAAGATATTCTCATCTCCTACCTGAAAAGGAAAATATGGAAATATTTATTAACAACCTAAATGATGAGATGAGCTACATATTTGAATTACAATACCCACCTACCTTTGAAAAATTGATTGAAAATGGAATTAAAATTGAAGAAGCTTTGGTTAAAAGAGGAGTCATAAAGATTTAAAATGAAGGAAATAACTCAACAAGCTCCTCCAAAAATTACAACAGTGGTGATAAACCAAAGTTTTGGCAACAAAAAAAAATGCTGGTAACAATGATGGGGCAACTGAAACACAAAATGCAAAACCAGTATTTAACTTGACAGCAGCTGCCACCAAAACCAATCAAACAACAATCCAACCAACAATCAAAAAGACAACCAAAATGTCAATCAAAACTATAATCAACGTAATTTCTAATCTAGAAGACCACCATATCAAACATCCTCAAATCGATGAAGGTTCACACCTTTGGGAAAATCATTAGAATCAACATTAAAGGAGCTTCTTATAGCCAAAGTTATAACATTACCAGAGGCAAGAAATTGGGAACCACAAGTTAAACCTTCATGGTGGAATGATGCACATTATTGTGACTTTCACAAAAACAAAGGACATAAAACCAATGGTTGCATGCAATTGAAACATTTGATACAAGAATTGATTGATAACAAGACCATATTTGTAGAAGGACCCCAAACAAACAATGATCATGGAGCGTTCAAGAATCCTTTACCAAATTACAAAAAAGGGAGTCTTCTTCATCAAATACCAAGGGGAAAAATGTGAACTATGTTTATGATTCTACCATTCATTGTGTTGAGTTAGTTGAAGATCAAACCAAGGACATCGAAATCAATAGTGAAAGAAACATTGTTATAGCTAAAACTCATCACCACGATATCAACACCAAACCACATCATATTAATGACATTACACCAATAAATATGATCACAAATGTTGCTGCAAGTTATAATCAAATTAATGTCATTAAAATCAGAGAAAAGTAAGATGATCCACCAGTCAACACAATCACAAGAGGGAAAGCCAAGGTAACATTGAAAGGAGCTGCCTCCTCTACATCCAAAGCAACTGTTGTCTTGACAACTCAATACAACATAGTGAATCAACTACAAAAAATACCAGCTCAAATATCCATATTGGAGCTTCTCAAGATTTCACCAGTGCACAAAGAAATCCTAGAACAAGCTCTAGTAGCCACCATAGTACCAAACAACCTGGAATTTTTCCAATTTCAAGCTATGGTGGGACACTTGACCGCACCTCATCACCTCTCATTTTCTGAACATGATGATGTATCAATCACCCATCCAAATAATATTTCCCTCCACATTGAGGTTCTAATTCACAAACACCTTGTAAAACATGTTCTAATAGATGGTGGAGTTGGCCTAAATATATGTACTTTAAAACTCATTTGTGGATTTGGATATTCAGAAAATGTTATTGATCCTACAAGGAAAATCACTATCAAAGCCTATGATGATGAAGAGAGATCCTCTCAAGGATTGATTGTCTTACCAATTCAAGTGGGACCAATGGTCAAATATATAGTCTTCCAAGTGTTAGACAAGGAGTTAACATACAACATACTCTTGGGATGTCCGTGGATTCATGAGATGCAAGTAGTTCCCTCAACATATCATCAGTGTTTGAAATTTCCTTTCAATGGGAAAGAAATCACTATTGCAGTTGATTCCAACAACCCCAAATATTGTAACACATTCAAAACAACCCAAGATACTTTTGTGCCACACAACAGGGAAGCTACAATGCCTAGTTCATCAAACAATGAAAGACAATTGAATTCCTTGTCAAAATGGGTTAAGAAAAAGGACCAATCAAAGTATAAGGGTATCAGTGATTCCACTCCATAAAGCAACGAAGGTCAATCAAGTTCTTTATCAAGTCAACTTGAGGAGAAAGTGCAATCAAAAGACAAAGGTATTAGTGATTCTAGTCCATCAGATCACAAAAGAGAATTAAAATCCTTATCAAAATAGGTTGAAAATGTTTAATTGAAAGACAAAGGCATGGGGGAATACTCATTTGAGCAATCATTGTGTCTATCACAACTCTTATCTTCTCCCAAGTCATATGGATGACCATCCACATTGAAACAACAATCCTCACAACCAATCACACTCTTTAATGGCAAGTTTGTAAAAGCAGGCACTTCGATGGATGAATCAGAAGACAAGGAGGTTTTAAATTGGTTGTACAAGGATGAAGAACAATCAAAAGCATCAACCTCCAATGTACAAACATAGCAATATGGAAAAGGGAAGAAAATCCTGGAAAAGATGGGATATGAGGGAAAATGTCTTGTGGGTAAAATAAAAGAAGGCATCATATAACTAATATAGCCCATCACAATGAATTCTAAAGACAAGACAAGACTAGGATATAGAGAAGAATCAAAAGAAGAGACCAGGTAGTAGGTTGTTGAGAGAATCCTCCAATTGAGATATAGTTCTTAAACGGATTCCAATGAATATGAATGGGATTCCCTCTCTAAAGAGTCTTGTCATGATAAGGAAATTGATGTGATACAAAAGTATACACCAACACATATGGAGGGACAAAGCTCAAGTTCTAGACCACTTGAAATTGGATCACAACATATCAATGAATCAAGTAAAGACGATCATACTTAGAGCAAGATATATACTTCAGAAGAGAGTAACATCATAGATCTTGATATTGCTATCAAACACTTTGATGATGTTTCCATCATGACACTTACCCCTTTTGACCTTAGCCAGTCTGACGATTCCTTGTTGTTGATACACCCTGAACTGATTGACTATGACCAAAATGAGTTGCTTGTCATACTTGTCTTTCCAAACGATGACACCATTGTAAACTTCCTTTGCTTTGACAATCCTGAAACATGTTCCACCAGAAAATCTCATAATGAAGCTTCGGACAAGGGGAGTGCCAAATCTCTCAGCTGCAAAAAAATGAATATAAAAAATTGATCTAATGGTGAAAACCATTTAATGGCAGTATTAGATCAAGAAAAAGTAAAAAATAAAGAGCGCATCTGATAGTGAAAACCTCTCCAAGGCACCGAACGATGGGAGATTTGATACTCTTCCGGAGCACTATCATGAGAGATCTTTAGTGTTGATTGAGCCCATACAATCCATCAACATTGGCACAGCTGAAACAATTAAGACTCTACATCTAGCAGCATCCATGACAGAGGAAGAAAAACCCAGCTTCACTAAATTCTTTGAAGAGAGGCAAGTCAACTTTGTTTGGTCCTACGCTGACATGCTAGGCATAGATCCAGATCTTATCATGCATCATTTATCACTACCACCTAGGGTGAAACTAGTGAATAAAAAGTTGAGAAAAATGCACCCCCATATCACCCTCTTGGTGAAAGATGAATTGAAGAAGCTACTAGATGTGGGATTTATCAGACCTATTGACTATGTTGAGTGGATATCAAATATTGTGCTAGTTTTAAAACCAGACAAAAGCATCAAGATATGTACGGACTTTAGGGATCTTAACAGGGCTTTCCTGAAAGATGACTTCCCTTTGCCTAACATTGACATCATCGTATATTTGACAGTGGGTCATGCAATGCTATCACTTATGGACATATTTTTAGGTTACAACCAGATAAAGATAGCACCAAAAGACCAAGAGAAAACTGCTTTCTCATGTCCTTGGGGCACATTTTGCTAGAACGTAATGCCTTTTGGGTTGAAGAATGTTGGGGATACTTATCAACATGCGATGACCACCATCTTCCATGACATGATGCACTCCTTTATGGAAGACTATGTAGATGACTTACTAGAAAAATCATTCACTAGAGAGGGACATTTCAAAATTTTAGAAAAGATCTTCACCAGGTTGGAGAAATTCAAAGTGAGGTTAAACCCCAAGAAATGTGTATTTGGTGTGACATTAGCTAAACTTTTGGGGTATATTGTATCAGCTAAAGGCATTGAGGTGTATCTTGCGAAATTCAAAGCTATCATGGAGATGCATCCTCTTAAGAATATCAGCCAAAATATATCTTTGCAAGGATGATTCCAGTCTATCAGGAGGTTCATCGCGCAACTGGCCGATCTAAAACTCATCCATTCAATCACTTACTACACAAGAATGTCTCTTTCAAATGGGATGAAAAGTGTGAAGCAACCTTTAATCAACTGAAGTAGTATCTGATGTCAACACCCATACTGGTACTGCCGACTAAAGGAAAATCATTAATACTTTACATTGCAACAACCGAAGTATCTTTGGGCGCTTTGCTGGCACAGGAAGACTCTACGGGAAAGGAAAGGGAAATTTATTACATCAACAAAACTTTGAATGGTTATGAGATCAACTACACCTTTATTGAAAAAGCTTGTTTGGCGGTAGTATTTGCTACTCAACAACTAAGACATTACATGTTGACTTACATCATGAAACTCATAGATAAAATTGATCCATTGAAGTACTTACTAAACAAAGTTGCCTTGATAGGAAGACTAACTAAGTGGGTAGTGATATTGAGCGAATTTTGTAAGATGGGGTTAGAAAATCAAATAGAATAGATAAAGTGATAGCCAACACTTCTAAACTATTAACCTCATCCAAACAAGAGAAAACAAAGTAAGCATAAGGAAAAATAAAACATTAAATTAAAATACTCCCCATGCTTGAACTTGAATCACTTCTCTTGCTCTCCTATTTCTCCTTTTGCAAATATGCCCTCAAATTTGTAGTGTGACTTGTGCAAATACCTGCAAATGATAAGTAGAAAGTTGGAGAAGAATAGCTGTTAAGCTGAAAATGGAGAAGGAAGGTTGCTTTTATAGACAACCATTCGAATGGATGGTTGAGATTAATCTTCTAGAAAGATTCCAAGATCAATGGATGGGAATTCATGAGAGGGATGTTATGAAATGGATGGTTGAGATTAAGTCTCAGAAAATATGCCAAGATCAATGGTCCAGAATTGATGCACCAAGAATATGCCATGCATGGAAAATCTATGGCGTTGGCGGCTATGGCCTTTGGCGCTATACAGACATGCAAGACATGCAGACTATAGCCAGTAGAATATTATGATAGGGATTATGTGAGCATCTTTGACCAAGTGGTGCATAAATAATTTATTTTAAAATTATTTATTCGAAAATGGAGAAATGGAAAAGTGGAAAATAATTAATTTATCAAATTATTTATTTAGATAAAATGACAAGAGGAGCATTTAATTAAATTTATCAATTTAATTGAATGGAGAGATGAAAATTAGACATGGGATAGTTAAATAATTTTAATAATTATTTAACTATAGAAGAATTAAAGGACCATGAATAGATAAATAATTAATGGTAATTATTTAACTATAGATGAAAGGTGACAAAATAATTAAATAAATAATAATTTATTTAACTATTGAAGAATAGGGAGAAATTAGTGACACAATTAAATAATTTTAATTCATCAAGATAGAATAAAGATGAGAAGGTGAATTAATTAAATAATTATTAAAAATTATTTAATTAATAGAGGAATATGATCGAACATGATTGAATAACTAAAATTATTCAATTATCAAAGGACAACAACCAAGAAAAATGATGCTCACAGACTTAGGACATTTTTCAGTGTCTACAAATTTGATATCCAGTATGTGGAAAATAAAGCAATCAAAGGTCAAGCCATAGTAGATCAACAAGCTAAAGCACCCTTACAAGATGATCATCCCATGACCATTGAGTTTCCAGATGTCAATGTCCTAACAGAGTCAACACAACAGTGGATGTTATACTTTGATGGATCTTACACACAATATGGATCAAGTGCAGGAATCTTATTTATCACACCTCAAGGACACACCATTCCAAAGTCCTACAGGTTAATGTTTCCTTGCACCAACAACACAGCTATGTATAAGGCATTGATCATTATTATCAAAGTAGTTGTCGAATGGAAGATCACAGACTTGCATGTCTATGGTGATTCCCAACTAGTCATTAATCAGGTGAATGATGATTACCAAACAAAAGATGAAAAATTTATGCCATTGCTAGGGATCCAAATTTGCACCCTAATGCCAAGTTGTGAATGAACTTAGCAAGTTTGGATGTAACATGGGACTACTTTTAGGTTGTGGGTGTCCTATTCAAAAGAAGACCTCCAGATTATTGGCTGGCTCCCCTTTTGATGCCACCTAACTACTAATTTCTGAGGTAAAGGGTAAGAATTGCATAAAATAATGAACCTAATATTGAAAATATCTAAGGTGATACACCAAAAAACAACTAGGACTTGATAACAGCCTATCACATTCAAATCAATATCATAAAACTTGGTTTGCACAACTCATTTTCAAATGCAGTTTACATAAGTAATTTATAAGGAGATCTCTAAACAGGGCTTTTAAAAGGAAAAAATAGGTTTCACAACTAACAACACTATTAAATAACACAACTTATAACCTGTTAACATACATTTTCTGCTAAACAGATGCCTAAACATGAGACAAGTTTGCAAGGAAAGATAAATTTTCATAAGACAAACTAATCAATCATTAATAACATACCATGAAACATGAAATGAGAAGGTAAAATGCTCTATTTTTATTAATTCAAAGTGCTTACTGTATCACAAGTCCATCTGAGTTGCAATACTGCTCCATGATGAAAAATAGCTCCCAAAATAAAGCTATCTTGCTACTGGAAAGAAAGAACTCCCCAAAATGCCCAAAATGAATATACTTAAGTAGAAAGATCACACAACTCTCATTCCTGCCCATCTAGAAGGTTCTGGTCGGATGAGGCACAAAAGCCAAAAAAGAACCTTCTAAAAACATTCCAAAAGGCCTCCAAAATGGTGAAAAGTCAAGCCACGTCCAAGATCACACTGAAGGGGTGATAAAATAGCCTCCAAAATGGCATATGTTTCTCCAAAACAGTCAGATTCCTCACTCACACACTCTCCTCATGTCTGCAAGTCATCATTTTTTCTCCCAGCTTTGACTCATGCAATAGGTGTGTTTTTGAAAACACAAGACTCCAAAAAGGTATTAAAGTTAATAACTTGATTAGGTGATTCATAATACACCACTCAATCAAATTATTTTACATTTCAAAAGCAAAAAATAAGAGGGCCCACCATCAATATTAGATTACATTATATTTGCATGTGAATAATATCAAAGTGATTAGCAAATCACTTAAATGCTATTTTTATACTTTGAAATAAAATGCAAAAATATAAAGAAATGTCAAAATGCTTTCAAAAGAATTAAACAAGATCAAAAATCCTCCAAGGAACTTGATCATTTTTACTCACTTCATTATGCACTCCAAGGCCACATGTTTGGTCAACATCTTCTGATTTTCAAAGGCAAAGTAAAAGGCTCAAATTGGGTCTATATGGCATAAAAGGCTTCCACACTCCTTGGAAGGCACAATTGAAATTCTTCAAGGCACAATAAAATTCATGACCAAAGGTCAAAGGAAGATTATTTGTGACTTGCCACACTTTATATGTTTCATGTTTAAAACACTTAGTAAATTTGAAATAAGGTATCAAGACTTAAGGCATAAAATGCGTAAGTCATGAACTTATGACTCAGCCCCCACTTTGCATTAACATGAGTTTCATTTTTTTTAAACATGGGACAAAATTCCCATTGGCATCAAAATAGGGTCAAACCCTAAGTGACAAATATGAAGAATGTGAAAAAAACATCATCATTTTGCCATCGAGCATTTTGGCAGAGACATGTTGCCGCCAGGGTTTCAATTGCACACACATAATATGGAGATTTTGACTTGTTTTTGTGGTGATTTCTTGAGGAAAATAGTGGAAAATGAGGTAAATTCCCTTTTTTGCATCAAAACTTGGTTTTTCATATCATTTGAAGGCCATTTCATTAATTTTGGTTGCGGCCTATAGCATTCTCTAATGAACTTCATTTCATTTTTTCTCTTTGTTGTTGTTCTCCACTTTTAATAACCATCATCAGAAGCTTGAAAGAAGCTTTTGGTAAAAGAAAAGAATCCTGAAAGTTGCCAAAAATATGAGCAACAGTTGGGCGGGTGCATGAAGTTGGGTTACACTTTTGTGGCCAATTCCAATTTTTTTTTGAAAACTCATAACGCGAGTGCGTTATAATGCACTCGCGTTATGTCATTTGAAAAGAAAAAAAAAAGTGAAAGTAATTCATTTTCTGATGTTTTTTTTTCTGCTCTACCCATGGCCAAAAACCCTAATTTTTGCGCTCACGTTCTAGGAGGAGGCATTCTACAAAATTCATCAACAGTTGCTTTTTCTTTGGAAAGATGCCACCATGATGACGAAGAGGTGCAGAAGGTAAGTATTGTTTGCTATTTGTTTTGAATTTCTTAGTTTCAGGTTGATTTTATTTGTTTCAGGTTAGATTTGATTATTTTTTTAATTTGGAGGAGATGCAAATGATCTTGCAAATCCTCAAAATCCTCAACAACAAAATCAACCTCCCCCACCAATCACTCAACACCTTCCTGACACTCAACAAAATTTAAGGAGTGAAATTGAGAACAAAAAAAAAATTGAGGATTTTATCAGTAGGTTGAGTGATCCAAATGCTTCAACCACAGAAAGAATGACCCTAGAAAATTCATTGAAAGAGATGTTAAAAAATGTAGATTCAATTATCCAAAAAATAACTAGATGGCAAGATAGGAGGCAGGAAGCTAGGGCATATTATGCAAATAAACTATCATATAAACAAGTAAAATATTTAAAAATTACTAAAGGTGATTTGTGCTCTTTATTCATTGACCTTAAAACACATCAAAATCTTAGCCTCAATGCGAAGAGGTTTCCTATTCATTGGTGCCACCACCAAGAGATTAGGAACCATTTTTATGATAGCGGCAAGGGAGATGACCTCTCGCTAGGCTGCCTTGTGAGAACATTGTTATGCCTATCATTGCAAAGGAGAGTGCCGACATAGAGACATTGCAAGCGATCAACACTTTGACCCAGAGTGTCATCCATCATACTAGCCATATTGTACAATGCCATCTAGGGGAGTCTTCGAGTGGTGGTCTTTGAACCCATGTGTGTCAATATTGCGGGGTGACTTGTTCATATGACCCCACCGACACTCAAGAGGATGCTACGTAGGATCCGTATGTTGCTACGTAGGATTCATATGCATCTACGAGGATGGAGAGGACGGCTGAAATTTTGCATGATGCATATGGCATTGATACTCGGGTAAAAGTCAACATGTTCATTTAATTTTATTTATTAAATTTTGATTCTGAAATGCAAGATTAACTAATTTAGTTTTATTATTTTAATAAAATTATAGTCACAGTGTTGAGACTGCATACACCGGTCCTCCACCTACTTATTTCTACAGTACACCTATCAGTGGGGTATGTAACTAGTAAACAATTATAAATTTATTACATGTTAATAGTATTCTTTTACGAATGGTATTTTAATATGTGATTTTGGATGTTGAACAGGGTAATATTGGAGGTTTCAAGGAAACACCTCCTAGTGCCAATGAATTTACTCAAACATACACAGAGGTAATAGAATAAATAGAACTTAACTAATGAATTCTACTTAATAGATTTGTGTATTTTATATTCATATTGTTGGTTACGTTGCATTACACATCATTCAAACTCAAAGCATTACTTTAAATTTCATAACTAATAACTAGATGTTGATAGATGACAAAATTTCAACTATACAATAGAGTTGTTTAGAAAGTCAACATAAGTAGCATGATGCAATTAATTCACATGGAGGCATGTGCTTGAAAAGGTGCACTGGCACGACAAACTATGGATGCTTGGAAAAAAACTATGAAACTATAATAGTAAGCAATAGCATAGACAAGGCAGTTAGTAGTTTGAAAAAATGCCTCGAAGAAATGCGGTCTGATGGTGATGGAATTCCATTCCATCACCACATGAGACCACATTTCTTCGAGGAATTTCTTCAAATTTCTCACCACCTTTCCTATTATACCACATTTTTCATACATGTTCACCAAAGCATTTTATCAAACTACTCACTTCCTTGTAGTTGCTGCTATGGCTAAAAGCCTAAAATAGGTGCTTTCCAACAAACTATATGGATGCTTGGAAAAATATCTATCAAAGCATAATAGTAAGCAATAATACCATAGAGAAGGCAATGAACTTTTTGAAAAAATTCCTAGAAGAAATGCAGTCTTATGGTGATGGAATGCCATCACCATGAGACCCCATTTCTTTTGAGGCATTTTTTCAAATAGTTCACTGCCTTCTCTATGCCACCATAGTTATCGTACATGTCTATGAAAGCATTTAATCAAATGGTTCAATGGCTTGCTGCTATGGGTAAAAGTCTAAAAACACGTCCTTTCGAACAAGATATGGATAGGGAAAATAGTAAGCATGATAATAAAAAATATATAGTTTAATACTTGTACTCAAAATTTTGTTCATTAGATCTCATACATTATAAGTCATGACGTGGATCGCTATTGTAACTTTTTGTGATTGAATAATTTGTTGTTTTATTTTCAGATGTTGGTGACAGAAACACCTCCAAATGTTACAAGGGAAATGGATATCGGTGTTTCATCCGCTATACAATCCTCGATGGCTCTGATAGGGGAGGTATGAGGCAAATTACTAAATTTACATTTACATTCATTGTTATAGATGTTAGTTCTAGTGAAAAATCAAACAATTATTGATTCGTAGTTTAATTCCTATTTGGATGGTTTATACAAGGTTTGAGCATGCCTCAACATCGGTGTGCAAATATTTCCATCATGGAGAGTGATCATGAGATGGCCGTAAGTGATTATTTTGTTAAATGTATCATTTTTTATAATGTAATTTCTATATATTAATGTCTTTACTTCTTATTGTAACAGTTAAAACTTCACCAAGAGCTAAACTCTAGGAGTAGCAAGAGCACTCCTCGAGCACAGCATAAATGAGTGACAGACTTATCGCCATCAGATTGCTAAACAAAGGGAAATAATTTATTTCTAGAGCATGGAGAGAAATGAATTTTGATTCTAGAGCCCTTTGTTGTATGCCTAGACATGGAAATTTTGTACATATTTTGTATTGGATATATTTGACATTGTATTCCTATATGGCATTCTCGTAAGCCTATATGGCTATTTTGTAACTATATTTTATACTTATATTGACTTATATTGATGTATGTGTACATGGCTATTTGGTTAATACAAATCTTTTTTATCGATGGTGTCCATGTTTTCATGTTATAAATTCATGGTTCAATAGATATGAGTTACGTATATTCAAGTGTATACTTTACAACGTACGTGTATTCATTGTGACTTACATGTGTTCCAATGTATACTTTGCAACTTATGCGTTTTCGCGCGTATACCTTGTATTCATGCATATACTTTGTATTAAGTTGTGTATACCATGTATTCGTGTGTATACTTCAAGTAATATGTGTTTGTGACTACTTGTGCTTCCCTTATTCACATGTACATGCTTTAATTATTCACGTGTATACTTATTAATTGGTTAGCCATAACATTGATCATTGTTGTCCTTCATGGTTTGTCTTGAATAAATTAATTGATTGATGGTAAACAACTTTATCTAAAAGAAAAAAACACATTTTCAATTGGTATTCTATGAAATTATTGATAAAAAGATTCCAATATCTTTAATCATTTGATTGAAACAACTCAATTAAGCAAAGGATATGTATAATACTTTTCCTTTTAGATTAGCAATGCATGGAAGTTTCAAAAATTATCCTTGATATTACAAAAAGATATATGTTTATACACTTTAATTGTGCACTCACTCTTTCGTTCTTTGAAAGAAAAATCTGCCTATGCCATTGTTACACTGCACATGTAAACCAGATTTTGTATTGTGGAGCTATATTAAGCTACCACTCTTACGACCAATGTAACAATGATACAAAATAATGTTTGAGACTGCAAGAAGACATCAAAATGGCTAGTGTACTAAAAAAATTCTTATGATTTATGAAGAAAGCTGATAACTCTACTCAGTTGGCTTCTTTTTTCAAAATCATACAAATTGAACCCTAGCATAAATAGACTTTGTATATCAAGCTACCACAATTCAAGTTTCAACGATGAATATTATGATGTATGTTTTAAATGACAATCAAATTTATGGTGGTTTTGTTGTTTATATGATGTTATGTGATATTATAATCCTAATGCATGCTTCTAGGCTGCATATATATTTATATTTTTTTTTTACATGATTTTTGTACCAACGAACCCAAAACGAACTGAACCCCCCTCCAAAAAAAATTGTCCTAACCGGCGAACCAAACCCCTAAACCTGAACCCGAACCTCAAAACCTACTCCAACACTCTTCATTTTTCATGCACAAACTTAATTGACCACCAAATTATGCTGCCTCTTCACTTTACCCACTTTTACTCCCTCAAACATCTCTTTTTCATTCAAAACCCTTATTTTCCCAACTAGGGCATCATAACATACTTTTGACCTCCCATGTCCTTGCAGACATTTTTAACACATCAAACTCCACAACCTCACCCTATTTCCAACCTAATCTAACTTATTTTAAAGCAATTTCTTCTTTTCACCTCTTCTAGGCTTGCTTTTAAGGGGCCTCAATTTTGCATTTTGAACAGGGGCAGCGTTAGTAATCTCTTCCAATGCCTTTAATAATTTTATTTTCTTATTCATACTCCCTATCCTACTTATATCAGGCTCATATCAATGAGGCACAACTTGAACAATAGATGGAATGGCCTATTTCAACATATTACACTCGAACCCTTAAGGGATCGATCTGGTTGAATGTAGCTCAGAGTGATTTCGTGTGTTTTAGTGAGAAAGAGGACTATGCCTAGCGTAAACATACCTATTTAAACATGTTGGAACAATTCGTTTGGTCATATGAGCTGCAAAAGTAAAGTTGCACCACTTTGCAACTTTCCACTGCTTCCATTTGATACTTTTTCCATCAATTGAAAACTAGACACCATAGGAAAACCACTTTGAGATAACAAAAACCGAGAGAGGTTATTGTAGAGGGGACCAACACAATCCCATAGGATCAGATGAGAAGTTTCTAAGCATCACAATATTCGAGTAACAACATGCTAAAGTTTGCAGCCATTTTGCACTTTGGACCCTTAAGGGATCGATCTGGTTGAACGTAGCTTAGAGCGATTTTGGGTGTTTGGGTGTGAAAGAGGACAATGAATAGCGTAAAAATACCTATTTGGATGTGTTGGAATAGTTTGTTTGGTCACACGAGTTGCAGAATAAAAGTTGCACCACTTTGCAACTTTCCATTGCTTCTATTTGACACTTTTTCCATCAACTGAAAATTGGACACCACAGGAAAACCACTCCAAGATAACAAAAACTGAGAGAGGTTATTGTAGAGGGGCCCAACACAATCCCATAGGATTAGATGAGAAATTTATAAGCATCACAGTATCCGAGTAACAACATGTTGAAGTTTGCAGCCATTTTTCACTTTGGACCCTTAAGGGATCGATCTAGTTGAACATAGTGTAATCATACCTATTCAGATGCATTGGAATAGTTCATTTGGTCACACGAGTTGCAGAACGAAAGTTGCACCACTTTGCAACTTTTCATTGCTTCCATTTGACACTTTTTCCATCAACTAAAAATTGGACACCACAGGAAAACCACTTTGAGATAACAAAAACTAAGAGAGGTTATTGCAGAGGGGCCCAACATGATCCCATATGATCAAACAAAAAGTTTCTAAGCATCATGATATCTGAGTAATAGCATGTTGAAGTTTGCAACCATTTTTCACTTTGGACCCTTAAGGGATCGATCCGGTTGAATGTAGCTTGGAGTGATTCCAAATGTTTGGGTGTGAAAGAGGACCATGCATAACATAAAAGTACCTATTAGGATGTGTTGGAATATTTTTTTTGGTCACACGAGTTGCAAAACGAAAGTTGCACTGTAACTGAGGGTAATTTCTAAGGATTAGATTAGATCAATCAAATCAATATAAAAGACAAAAACCCAAAGATCTATCGAGTACAAAGGAAATTAAGCAATAAAATGGTTATACCTGTAAATCGCATTTTCCATGATTACCTCCATAGCACCTTCTTACTTGCTGGATGATGTTGCCTTCAGATTCATTGTGCGAGCAATCTACAAATGTCTAAGACCTACAACAAGCTTTGAAAGATTTATGCAATGTCTAAATGCCTATGACTATGACAATGTCTATGAAAATAATGACTTCTAATGCCAAATGACTATAATGACTATTAAATTAAAAAATGAAGTTGTCGGATCTCGAAATTATGAGCAAAATTGTCTTTTATAGAAAACACAATTTTGAGTGGACGGATGAGATTGAATTCTAAGAAAGACCTAGAATGAGAGGTCCAGATTAAACCTGAGAATCCCTAATCAGGGTTAGGGAAAAATCCTTAATTGAACGGTCAAAATAATATCTCAGATAAATGGATCGATGGTGAAGAATAAATGAGACAAATTAATTAAAGAAATAAAGATTTTCAAAATTGAGAAGATAAAGACTAAACTAAAGATCAGATTTGGAAAATCAAGAATCTGCCCAATTACTTGATTTTTGGAAGATTAGTTACCAATTTGAATTAAATTAATTCAAATTATGGATTTTATGAGATAATAAATAATCTTTTTCAGATTATTTACCAAAATGGACTGACAGTTAAGATTGTGATGACATTTTAAATAATTTCACTTATTTAAAATGAGAGGAATATTAAATTGGCAATTAAATAATTAAATTTAATTATTTAATTTAGTAGATAAGACCAATTAATTAAATAAATTAATCAATTTATTTAATTAAGACAATTAGTGACATATTAAATAAACAAATGTAATTCATTTATTTAATAATCGGGAAGAATTAATGGATAAGGATAATTAAACAAATTTATAAATTTATTTAATTATAGGGAGACTTAGAGAATTAGCGACGTATTTAATAAATAAATAGAATTTATTTATTTAATAATCATGAAGAATAAAAGAATATGAATTATTTAATCAATAGTCGAATGTGGACCAAAAACATAATTAAATGTTTCAATTATGCTAGGATGAAAGTGGTAAAAATGAAGCTTACAGGCCTAGGTCATTTTTAGGTGTCTACATTTTGCCCCTCTTTGTCATAATGTCACTCGTCGCATTGTGACAAAGAAAATAAGTCAAAAAATGCCCCAGTGCAAAATAAGATGAGGAAGAATGACAAGGAGGGTTATGGTATGCCCCCTCGAGAGGATAGACAGGTTCCAAGAACATGGGTGTGCTCTCGAAATTGATGAGAAGACTAGAATATGAAGAGACAAAGAAATTTTAGTGCAAAAGATATGGATGATGATATGGATGCAATGCCTATATGAGAGGGAGAGAAGATGACATGACTAAAGAAGATGCATGTTAGTTCCTAGACCAAATCCTTCAAAACATTGCCATAGGACTTTTAATATTTATTGCTCTTAATCATCATTGGGCAGTAAAAATGACACAAATGGACAACAAACACCATGATATGACATAGACCAAGGTGTGCAAGGTCATCCACTTGAAAAATAGATAGTCACAGACAAGGAATGTCCTAACTCATACTAAAGCGAAGTTGCCCAGTCTTTTTTTCAAAGAACCCACAAATGAGAAAAAAAAATAGGCGAGCGTCAGCGCATCTCTAAATCCTTCATGGGACATCCTTAGGTAGCTAGTAACATGACCAAAAAAGACAAGACAGAAAATATAAGACAAAATAGCCAAAATAGTCAAAAGATAAGACAAGATAGAAAAAGATTAACAGCCTGTAATTTTGTTTGCCAATGTTTGTTTGCCAAAGATTGAATTCTTTCGGTTTGACAGTTTTTGATAGTTTAAGAGTTTTTCCAATTTGACGGTGTTGATAGTTTGACGGGGCCTATTGTCAGGAAGGACACATCCTAAAAGGCAAAGGACATTTTGACGAGGTGTAACTCAAGAAGGACACATCTTGAAGAGGACCAAAGAGGTGATGATTGACATTGTTTTGACTAATATGTTTTGGCAAGTTGACAATGTTGATAGTATGATTGATTGGATTGTGTTGTCTAATTTTGACCAATTTTGACATTGACGTTTCAAATGACTATCTTGTGTTCTGAGTTTGACGACGTCTGACTTATTTGACCGATGTGATGATTGTGACAAATGCCATGATTTTATTTGGACCAACCTAAAAGGACTGACCTAATGTCTTGGGACTCATCGAATCGATGGCCTTGCCTAATGAAAGCAAATGCCTGAGACAACGAGTTCGACAATGACATGGACCCATTGACATGATCAATTTGACTCCATTTTTAGATTTTGACATTGATTTGGATGTTTTTGTGTTTTTCTTCAGATGTTTTATGATTTTTAGGTCTTTCTTCGACATTTTATGATGTTTTTGGTCTTTCTTCGCATTTTTTTGATGTTTTGACTTTTCGTGACATTTTATGATGTTTTGTTTTTCAAGACATTTTATGATGTTTTTGTCTTTTTTAGGACATTTTTGATGTTTTTGGTCTTTCTTTAGGACATTTTATGATGTTTTTGACTTTTTTCAGGACATTTTATGATGTTTTTGTTTTTTTTTCAAGACATTTTATGATGTTTTTGTCTTTTTTTTAGGACATTTTTGATGTTTTTGGATTTTGACATTTAAGAGGATCGTGAAAAATGCATATGATTGATTCCTACACATGAGAATCCAAGGACAAACATGATTGTGCCCCTAGACAAGATGAATACCAATTGACAGGTGATGACAACGTTGTTTGACATGGGAAGGACGCACCCCGAAACAACATGAGGACGATGAGGATAATGTGACAAAAGTATGGAGGTCTACAGCCGGGCTAGGAACGCAGTCAAGTAAAATTTTGGATAATGTGCTTGTACGGATTAGACTCGTTGCATTTGGAATGACTTGGTTAGGACTAGATGGGATGATGGAGCATCCTTAGACCATTTGACAAGGGAAAGCCAAGACAGGTGATACACATGAAAGGATAGGGGGTGGTATTGGTAAAGGATGAGAGACATGAGACTAAGGGAATTGTCATATGATTTTCAAGGACTATATCATATAAGGACAATAAGACTATGATGGTCAATGGCATGATGTTTCGCGAATCGTGTATGACTGAAGGATAGACATGTCAAGAGTTTTCCCAAAGCATGATTTATGTGTGTCAATTTTATGTCAAGACCGAGGTAAGTGGAAAATGTATGAAAATGATATGAATGAAATGGTTGGATGTCAATGTCATGAGGAAGGCATGGGAAATGAGATGACTTGCCCCCAAGTGTAAGAGTCCACATAGATGATTTATTTTACACATGACGCCTGTTTGCCAGGTTTTCATCATGGTACTTATCCAGGGCGCCTGTTTGCCAGGTTTTCATCAGGGTGACGATTTTTTAATTTTTTAATTTTTTTTGTATTTCTGATTTTGTGGATAACCTGTATGCTTTAGATAACCACTGACTGTTCTGAATCCACTGACGGTGCCGATGTAAAGACTGGTGCCATGATATGCCAATAATGACCTTGCTGAAGGAGTTGTCTTGTTAGGATCGTAGCACTTGTATACAACTAATCGATGTCATTGTGATCCTTTCTGATACTAGAGTTGGCCTTATCAAAATACACACATCGCAATAGAGTGTCATGAGAGTCCTTGTGGTAAAGAGTTGCTGCCATGATGTGACGGATTTGTGACGTGAGATTTTTGGACTTTAGACGAGATGTAGGATTATGATGAATGATGGTAGACGTGGAAAGATTGTTTAGACGTTTGGATGAATGACTTTTTATTTTCCAAACTTGGGATGGTGGATGACGGATTTTGGAGGGATGGTGTTTGGAACCAACACTTTTATATGCCTTGATTGATGACCATTTTGAAGGAGGTGGACATGTGTTATATGTGGGAGTCCTCTTGTATTGTGGCTCCACATTGTGATTGACTTTTGTATTTGACTTGATGTCTTTGTTTGATCCATCTTTCTTTGGGATCCATTTTAATTTCATTTGTCCACTTGTCCTTTTGTTTGATTCAATGGTCTTTGACATTTGATTTTGATCTTTTGACTTGTAAGACTTTTGTTTTTGTTGGTCCCAAAGGGAAGGTTTATTTATGATGGAATGATGGTTTATAGTGTGGGTGGATGGGGTGTTGGCAGCAATCTTATGACAAGGATTTCTCATGGATTCCATTTTGACGTTTGTATCTAACAAGGTTGCCCTTAGAATCGAGGAGGTACCACTGACATCGTTTGATTTGTTGTCTGAGAAATAACCAAGACCTTGATGTCTGTAATTTGCCTGAAGCTGTATTGGTTCAAGAATGCCTTGCTCGTGTATGCCTAGTCCTTTGCCTTGATATTGCATGCTTTGAAAGATTATGTTTGCGACGGGGTATTTATTGTTTTGAAAGCAAGATGCTAACCCATCATGATGTCTATGGACACTGTCACTTGTAATATTTTCTTCTGCAAGAAAGCCTGCTCTGACAAAGATAGATGACCCTAGTTGATAAAGTGTCTTAGCTTCATTTTCATGTTGGACATATTCCTGACTGATATCTTTGGCCTAATCATGTGACATGTTAGGTTTAGATGATTCTGTTGGTGCTTCCAAGGCAATGTCGAAGCCATCATTATGTTTAGTGTCATAGAGTCCAATGATTTTAGCTATAACTTGATCATATGCAAGTGTGTCCCTAGTGAAAGGTTCTTGTTCTGGAGGAATATCGTCTATGTGTCCCATGAAGGCAAGTGTCTCATCGTGGGAAGTGTCAATAGTAGAGGCCTTTATAGGGTCGGAAAGTGTTTGATCATGAATGGCATAAAGGTCAAGAAGGGGACCATTTTGGATATCTTGGTCAATGGTAGGGTCTTGCTCGAAGATGGGGTTGTCATGGATTATATAGTCGGAAATAGAGTCGTTGTCAAGGAGAGGTGTGTTATGGATGTCATGATTGTCTTGAAGGACTTCATGGATGGACTGAAAGATAGGGTCATTGGATGAACTACCTTGTTCTTGACATGAGGGTGACATTATAAGGTCATGCTTTGGGCTTTCATTTTGACATGTATCCTCAAGTGTAGACGATGGGATGTGACTTTGAGTAATGACAAAATTTTCATGACTAGATGTGGCTTGTGAGGGGATGACTTGAAAATGATTAATGGATGAAGGACTAGGATAGGACATGGGGACTTGGACGGGACTAGTATGTGAAGGACTAGTATATGACATGGGTACTTGCATTGGACTAGTATGTGAAGGATAAGGGTATGACATGGGGACTTGGACTAGACTAGCATGTGAGGGACAAAGATAGGACATGGAGTCTTGGACTGGATATGTCATGGAGTCTTGGACTGGATTAACTGTTGAAGGACAAGGATATGACACGGAGACTTGGACTGGATTGGTGTAAGGTTGATTGAAATAGGACATGGAGACTTGGACCGGATCGATATGGTATGATGTGGGGACTGGACATGAGTTGGTAGATGGTTGATAAGGGATGCAGACTTGGACAAGATTAATAGGTGAAGGACTAGCATATGATGTGGAGGTTTGGAATGGACTAGTTGATAGTTGGCTTCCCTTGTCCAAGTTAGGATAAGGGTGATAAGTGGATGTTTGTTGTGAATTATTGGTAGGATTTATGTTAAGTGACTGTTGATGGTGAGGGTAGATGGATTGAGGTGGAAAAGTATTTATGTCAAAGCCTTGTGGTAACTTAGCTCCTTCGTCCAAAAGCATGGCTAGATACCTTTGAGGGTCACGTAAGATTGATTTTTTTACAAAGGAGAATATATCAGGATTTTGCGCTGCAGCTTCTAAGTCTTTGACATATACTCGCCCATTCTGGTCTTTTTGTATGAATGGCTCAAAAATATTTCGTGATGAAGATGGCATGTTCATGGAAGATTACATGTTCGTGTTGTGAAATGGGTCAGAAAAGGTCTAATGTTTCACTTGGTTGTTTCTAGATGTTGGACCGTTGTTTGGTTTGTTTCAGTATCTAGAAAACACTTGCAAGCACGATATTTTGATTGTAAGCAAGCACACATTAGATAAGTACAATCCTAGGTTAGGCCAGGACAATATTTGCTAGATTCCACGTGGGTTTTCCCAACCGCATATCTGTAGCGTGTGAATTCAGAAGCTTGGCTGCACGGGCTCCCCCTTATAGTGCACTCTCTTCTCAGGCCAACCAAGCTTCCAACCCCCATGAAACTCCCATGGCGAGCTGATCACCTCTACTACAGACTGCGAAAGTGTGGATGCCTTCACACCGACTGGTGTTGCGCTAGAAAATAGAAGGTTTTTGGCTTACTACACAAAGTTTTTAGTTAGGGACCCCCGTTCGAGTGGCCATACATGGGGCAAGAGATTAATCACCATTAAGGTGGCACTCCATCCTGAAGAGGTTAAGCTCAATAGGGTTTAAGGGAGTACAACTCCGTTCGTATGACACATCTGCACAAGCAACCTTAGGTTTTCCCTTAAGGTTTACATTTATATACTGGTCGGGGGTAGCTTGGCTTTAGCTCCGTTGCCAGTTTGAGTCGCGTTGGGGTGATGAAATCCCCAGGTAGGCCCAATTTCTAGAGTTGGTAACCGTTTCTCTTACACCCAAGATCGCTCGAAAGATCGAGGGGAGAGGATACTCCAATATACCAAGTCAGGGTAATAACATATAAGAATGGGTCTGGTTTTCTGATCACGAGGTTTTCACCAAGTGAGAGCATACTCACCTACCATTCTGCAAACACAATCAAGTAAAAAAGACATGACTGTTCTTTTTATGTGCACCAAAGTTAAATGTTTGCTAATCTATGAAAAACAAGCACAATGTTTGTTTTATTCTGTCTTCGACATTCGAATCTGCAGACAAAAGATTAGTAGTTTCTTTATTAAATGATCTTCGACACATGAATAGTAATCGCCACACGCTGCAAATCTTGATTAGTAACAAAAAAAATAAAAAATAAAAATTTATTGACAGCAGCAACTTAAAACAGCGATAACTTTTTCAAAACTTAACAAAATTTTAAGTGGTAGATATCCATGGAAAGCTGAAAATCAAAGCTTCAAAACCTAGAAAGTATTTTCCATGATTCTACACAAAAAAAATGTTATAGACAAAAAGAAACACGGGTTTCAAAAGCTAAATTAAAAAAACAGCGATTAGTAAAATAGTCATAACTTTCTCAAATATTAATGAAATTTAAAACCGTTTGCAGTTCTCGAAAGTTGAGACCGAGATCTACAAAACCTAGAAAATGTTTTAAATGATTATATTCGCCCATTTTTCTGTGCTCAAAAGAAGGTGACGGGATTTTGTATGACTTCTTGGCTGTAACCTGCAAAATAGTTAAAGCAAAAAAGAAAAACACACAAATATTTCTATAGAATGTCGGGTTCACCAATGTAACTGAGGGTAATTTCTAAGGATTAGATTAGATCAATCAAATCAATATAAAAGACAAAAACTCAAAGATCTATCAAGTACAAAGAAAATTAAGCAATAAAACGGTTATACCTATAAATCGCATTTTTCATGATTACCTCCATAGCACCTTCTTACTTGCTGGATGATGTTGCCCTCAGATTCATTGTGTGAGCAATCTACAAATGTCTAAGACCTACAACAAGCTTTGAAAGATTTATGAAATGTCTAAATGCCTATGACTATGACAATGTCTATGAAAATAATGACTTCTAATGCCAAATGACTATAATGACTATTAAATTAAAAAATGAAGTTGTCGAATCCCGAAATTATGAGAAAAAATGTCTTTTATAGAAAACACAATTTTGAGTGGACGGATGAGATTGAATTCTAAGAAAGACCTAGAATGAGAGGTCCAGGTTAAACCCGAGAATCCCTAATCAGGGTTAGGGAAAAATCCTTAATCGAACGGTCAAAATAATATCTCAGATAAATGGATTGACGGTGAAGAATAAATGAGACAAATTAATTAAAAAAATAAAGATTTTCAAAATTGAGAAGATAATGACTAAACTAAAGATTAGATTTGGAAAATCAAGAATTTGCCCGATTACTTGATTTTTGGAAGATTAGTTACCAATTTGAATTAAATTAATTCAAATTATGGATTTTATGAGATAATAAATAATCTTTTTCAGATTATTTACCAAAATGGACTGACAGTTAAGATTGTGATGACATTTTAAATAATTTCACTTATTTAAAATGAGAGGAATATTAAATTGGCAATTAAATAATTAAATTTAATTATTTAATTTAGTAGATAAGACCAATTAATTAAATAAATTAATCAATTTATTTAATTAAGACAATTAGTGACATATTAAATAAACAAATGTAATTCATTTATTTAATAATCGGGAAAAATTAATGGATAAGGATAATTAAACAAATTTAGAAATTTATTTAATTATAGGGAGACTTAGAGAATTAGCGACGTATTTAATAAATAAATAGAATTTATTTATTTAATAATCATGAAGAATAAAAGAATATGAATTAATTAAATAATTATGAATTATTTAATCAATAGTCGAATGTGGACCAAAAACATAATTAAATGTTTCAATTATGCTAGGACGAAAGTGGTAAAAATGAAGCTTGCAGGCCTAGGTCATTTTTAGGTGTCTATATGCACCACTTTGCAACTTTCCACTACTTTTATTTGACACTTTTTCCATCAACTGAAAACTGGACACCACAGGAAAACCACTCCGAGATTAAATAAAACCGAGAGAGATTATTGTAGAGGGGCCCAATGCAATCCCATAGGATTAGAAGAGAAGTTTTTAAGCATCACGGTATCTAAGTAGCATCATGCTGAAGTTTGCAGCCATTTTGCACTTTGGACCCTTAAGGGATCGATCCGATTGAACGTAGCTCGGAGCAATTCCGCGTGTTTGAGTGTGAAAGAAGACCATTCCTAGCATAAACATACCTATTCAGATACATTGGAATGGTCCATTTGGTCACATGAGTTGCAAAACAAAATTTGCACCACTTTGAAACTTTCCATTGCTTGCATTTGACACTTTTTCTATCAACTGAAAACTGGAAACCACAAGAAAACCACTCCGAGATAACAAAAACTGAGAGAGGTTATTGTAGATGGCCCCAACAATATCCCATAGGTTTAGACAAAGATTTTGTAAGTGCCATGGTATCATATTAATACCCCACCAAAGATTGCTACCCTTTTGCACTTTAGGATTTGATGTTTCATTGAACTGTGCGGTTTCGTACAGGGTGATTGTGCTATGTTTTTGATGGAATTTGGTGGGAGGTAGACTTAACTCTATTTTAGTTTTGGTTTGGTTGGATTTCAAGTGATTTTGTGCATTTTAAAAGCCAATTACTGAGGGTTGGTTTGTATACCCAGTTTTAAGGGTTTTGAGTGCATTAAAATGTCATATTAAGCCTTTCACCCACTGTATGCTTCTATAACTCAATGGAAATGATTAATTATGGTTATAAAACATGTGTGTATATTTTTGTGCATAAGGGAGGCGAATAGAGGGTTTTTAGGTGATGCCCTAGATGTCAAATGGTGCATTTTTTAGTGAAAAATGGTGGTTTACTGCTAGGGTTTGAAGAAATATTTGGGGGCAGTGAAATCTCTTGAAATTTTAAGATTGTGCAGACCTTTTTGAACATTTTTTAGGCTTTGGTTGGCTGTGGGACGTTTCAAGTATGGGTTTTCAACAAACCCTTGCCTAACTTACAGTCTCCAAATTTCATCAAATGGGCTTATCTTTTAGAGAATGTCATCCAATGGTCAACCAAACATCAATCAAGCTTTAACATAGACCCTAAGACAAATTCCCAAGAGATCATACCATGTTTCTTTGTACCATCATTAAGATCCAATAGACCACCTTGCATAAAGGCTACTAAATTAGCCCTATTTACCAAGAGACAGCCTTTTAAACACTAGATCTTCACTCAAACTCCTAAAATAGTAGTTTGTTATGTGTCAAAACCTCCAATTCCATGATTTTTTTCTAGGTCCAAGACCTCTACACCCCTAATACACCAAACCCTCTATTTCAAGCAAAATACTTGGGGTTTTAATGAAACTCCCATCTCCCACACCTGCCATACCTAAAAAAAGTGCCAAACACACTTACCAGACCCTGCCCATGGTGTATAATACATTACATGGATAATACTTCCCACATTTTGTCAAAACACCACTTGAAACCCTCATTTTCATCATGAAAATACCTTGTTGCAGCCCTAGAACATCATCCCAAACACCCAACCTTCACTCCACAACATTATAATTAGGTTAGGAATATATTTTACAAGTTAGAGGATGCATTCCACAAGTTACAATAGGCACAAAAAGTGGAATGGGTCGAATTACATCATGAAACCCTTCAATCCAAGAACACTGTGAAAGTAGGTAGTAGTAGAAAAAACAAGATAACCTTCTTTCCCCTCCTAAAGTTTGGACCACATCCATTACCTCCACATAAAACTCGACATCCTTGGTCTTCTTGGTTCCCATGCCTTGATATGGTTATGCAAATGAAAATGAAGCAACGTAATAATCTCCTTCTCCGCTGGATGGAAGAATGTATGCTTAATGTTTTGATACATGATATCAACTCCCTCGTTTGCTCTCATGGTTGAATATCGAAATCCAGTATGGTGGGCCTCCAGAGTTCTAGTCATCTTTATTCCTCTTCCACCAAATTCTGGCCTGATCCACACGTCTTCCAACCTAATTAGCTTTGTGTTTGAAAGATGAAGTTTCTCCTGAGTCACCAATGTAACTCTCTTTTCCTTTTTAGACTCTTTCATTGCTACAAATCGTCTCTTGGATTTAATCATTTGTACCACATGGTTGATGTGCTTTGAATCCTTGCATCTAAAGGAAATTTCCATTACATAAATATTGCTAGGGAATTTCAATGTTGCCACTGTAGTTGGTATTAAAGCTAGTACCTACAATATGAAGAGTGATTCTCATTCCTCTCCTAGATTAGAGGGTTCATATCCTTGATTTGACTCTTCCGAATTATCAGAATGAAAATCACTAGGAGAGGCTTTGAAAGGAACTCCATAAAAACTAAGCTCTCTAAATGGTATATCAAACTCTAGTTCAAAATCTTTTAGATGAGGCTTCTCCCATAGCTCTCTTACTCGCTTGACAAATCCTTGAAACTCTGTATTGATTTTATTTTTCCTATCCCTCTCTTGTTCTTCTTCCTTAATTTCATCAAGATCATTGATGCAATTAGGGGAGGTCCTACAACACAACTAATCACAAATTCAACAACCAACCAGGTATTAGATCATCAAGTTCTCCATTTCACTCTTTCTCAACCAAATCACACTATTCCCTTGTAGCATAGGAAACCCACTAAATCTGATACAAATTATCAACCACACACTTCCAGTTCACAACCTAACTCAATTCAAGGACCCATTATTGATCTTTTTAACATATCAACACAACTCCATAAGTTTCTTTGTAACAACTCCTTCAAAACTTGAAATTTCACTCTTTTTAGGCCTCAATTAGGCCACTTTTACAAAGGGTTTATACTCTAAACTTATCCAACCTTGCCAAATCTTGAGGTAGAAATTCTAAGGTGTCAAAACTTCAAAATCCACAATCAAATTTCAGTTATACCACCGTACAATGGGTAAACCACAAAACCCTCTATTGTAGCTTAAACCCTAGGGGTTTATTGAAAATGATACTTCCAAAGCTAACCACCACCTAAAAATTACTCAAAAAAGTTTGTGATACCCTAAACAAGCTCAAACAATCATAAAATAATGCTGCCCTACACAAAAACACACTTTGACTCTTCAAAACCACCATTTTTCTTAAAGAAAACTCACTTTTACACACATGGGTTTCACACCCATCTTGCTTTCAAATATCCCCAACACTCATACATCATTCCCAAACCTTAATAATTTTAGTTCAGACCCATTCCTCAAGTTACAGAGGCTACAAAAAGAGGAATGGGTCAAAAAGCCATTTTTATTAACTCAAAACTTTCAAATGTACAAGTTCAGACCGGTTTTAGTAAATTGATGATAAAATGCACAAAACGTTATGGAAAACCTTCTAAATGGATTCAAAATAAAGGTAAATCCATATACTATGAAAATATCAACAAATGTGGATCAGCTAATTGAAATGAAAGCCGTACAATCTGCTGCTACAACTGAAAATACATAAAATTCTAGAAAATTCTGAGTTTTTATTGTTTTTGTTTCTTCAAATCACAAAATCCAACCTTCAATTCAAGTTCTCCATGTTTTAAAAATATTTCCCACCAATTAAAAACTAATTCACCTTCCTAACTGACCTTTGAACTAGTTTGACTCTTCACATTCCCTCCATAATGCAAATTTTGCAATTTTACAACGTTTGAGTTTGCAAATTTTGCACAATTTTTGCAATTTTTAAACATTTTGCACTTTTTGAAAAACCCAACCTCCTAAACACCTAATACAGCTCAAATATGACTAAATACATAATATAATGGTCTCATAGACCTTATTTTAATACAAAACTCAAAATCCTATATTCTACTCCTTATTTGCCTTGATGAACAAAACCTACTGAATGGTGCTCCTGCACCAATCATACATTGACCTTCTTGCCCCTCCTAAAGTTTGGACCACATCCATTACCTCCACATAAAACTCAAATCCTTGGTCTTCTTGGTTTCCATGCCTTGATATGCTTATGCAAATGAAAATGAAGCAAAGTAATCATCTCCTTCTCCACAGTTGGAAGAATGCATGCTTAATGTTTTGATACATGATATCAACTCTCTCATCTACTCTCATGGTTGAATGCAATTGTAATATGGTGGGCCTCTAGAGTTCCAATCATATTTCTTCCTCTTCCACCAAATTTTGCACGATCCACATGTGCGCCTAATTGACTTTGTTTTGAAAAGTGAAGTTTCTCTGAGTCACTAGTGTAGCTCTCTATTTTAGGACTATTTCATTGCTACAAATCGTCTCGGGATTTAATCATTTGTACCACATGGTTGATGTGCTTTGAATCCTTGCATCTAAAGGAAATTTCCTCAACATAAATATTGCTAGGGAATTTCAATTTTACATTGTAGTTGGTATTAAAGTCGGTAAGCGCAACATTGAAAATTATCCTTATATAAGAATTCCCTCCATCTTGTTGGCTTGTAACACTCTTGATGGTGGCTACATGAAATCTGATTTTGATTCCTCTTCTACATTAGAGGGAACTCATATATCCTTGTTCTGATTCTTCTAAATTATCAAAATCAAAATCACTAGCTTCCATATTCAAAAATTCCCAACCACCATCTTCAATAAATTGGCCACCAGTTCAAGTTCATTTTGCTTTCAAAATACTTTATATCCATGGAGTTCAACCATTCCTTCATGCCATCAAGTGAATATTAAGGAATGACGTCAATGCGGAGTACATCCCGCTTGAAGTCTTTAAAAATAATAGCCATATCAAATGCCTTTTTCCCAAGTCATACTCTCTCAAGGTTAACAATCTCAATCTTGAACTAATAGTGATTACTAAGAAAGGTAATTCCACCAACTCTATCAAACAATTTACCGTAGGAACAATAAAAGCAAAGGATTTGAAAGGAATTCCATGAAAGGGTGTGTGTAGGATCATCTTGGAAAAAACAAGGCCTTAAGTGGCAAAAAATTCAATAAAATCAGAGTTAGGTAACTTGACGTAAAAAATTGAATAAGTTATCTATATTATTTCAAAAATATTTAAGAATAGAATCTGTAGAAAATTGAATGTAGTTTCTAAACTACTAGGTTTGTTTATATATATATTTGGTAAAAATTTGAAATTTCAATGCAGTAGTACTTAAAATTTTAGGGAGTAGGTGTCTATCTAACCACCCTAACCATAATAAAATGATAAAAAAATATATAAGATTTTAGATATAAGTAGAGGACTCATGTCCGATGTGATGCATATTTTTTTGTAATTTTTTTCCAAGTAAATAATTAATTATGATTTTTTTATTACAACTTTTAAAAAATATAAAAAATTGTATGTCTGACCACCTTAACTTGGTCAAAACTTCATGAAATTCATTTTTTCTTTTTTTAATCCTATAGTATATGGAGGATAGAATGTGACACATGTTTTTGATTCAAAAAATGTGATACCGTTTGAAAGCTATAGATGTTTTTCAATCAGCCTATCAATTAGGACTTTAGTCATAATTCAAATAGAAAATGAATAATAATTACTTATTAAATTCAAAACAAAGCATAATTTATATTGGTGGAAAGCTGAGAATCTCCTTTAAAAACCCTTTTCATTTCATCAATTTTTGGTAAAAAAAAGTCGTCAGCCAAATTCAAAGATTTTCCTTCAAAAGGCTATAAATTCAAATATTGACATTTTTGTAGCAAGAATGCATTTTTTTGCACATTTGACCACCGAGACTCTAAAAATCGCCCTAATACACCTTAAATGGTCTTGTTTGACCTTATTTAGCATAAATAAACACAAAATAACTTAATCTAATCTATTGACCACCTATCAACCTTCAAAAAGTGAAATTTTGCAACTAGGAGACTAGGTGCTCCTGCACGAAAATTACATTGTGTTTGAGCCTTCAAGAGGCTTTAAATCTAGCCTTTACAAATGATTCTACATCTTTCCAATCATGCCTAACTATTGATCTTGTAACTAGCATGACTTATTACATTATAAATCAATTGACCATGTAATATGACCTTATTCAATTGACAATTTACTCAAAACACAATTTACTAACTTAAAATAATTCCATGAACCAAATTTGTTCAATAACCTTGGTGCCCCTGCACCAAATTTCAATATTTCAATAAATGTCATTACAAGTACAAATATCATTACAATGCCTTAGGTACTTTTTTCTCATAGATATTTTACAATGTCACTCATACATTCGAGATTTTCCTATAATGTCTACATCATAGGTTCTCATTTAGAGGTTAACTTCAAATGAATAACTTGAGATTCCCTCACAAAGCTTCACATGCTCTTTTATAATGGCTTCAAATAAAAATTGAGATTTGTCAAGATCATCAAAATAAGGATGTTGCATTGCTTTTTTGGCTAAGATTCTCTTCGATGGCTCAAAAATCAGCATTTTCTACAAGGAGAGACCAATCAATTTTTACTAGTTTAGTTACAGATGTACGCAAAGTAAAAGAATAAAAAGAAACAGCTCATCCAAAATGGAAATGAAATGAAAATAGATGGAAGGAACTTACAGATAGGCATGGAAGTCTCTCAACTTAGTCACTCTTAGTCATACATCTTCACTGCGAGTTCCAAGATACCTATTGCACACAACACCTTTCATGAATCTAGAATATCTTGAAATTTGAGATGCTCCTATAATCTCTACATCATAGGTGATCATGATAAGGTTAAATTCAAATGAATAACTTTAAATTCCCTCACCAAGCTTCGCACACACTTTTGTAATGGCTAAAAATCATAATTGAGATTTGTCAAGATCATCAAAATAGGGATGTTGCATTGCTTTTATGCCTGAGATTCTCTTGGATGGCTCATAAATTTGCATTTTCTGCAAGGGGACACCAATCAATGTTTATCAGGTTACTTACAAATACACAAATTAAAATAGGATGATAGCATTGGCATCAAACAAATTAATGTGGATACACGTATAAATTAAAAATAACCATTGTGCATATACTTACAAATTAAACCAATGAACCATCCGGATCTGCTCTACTCTTTATTGTGTCAAGTATTGCCTCATGGTCAGACTCACAGACCTTCCACAAGGTCTTGTTCAAAGGTCTACCCCCATATTTTCTCAAATGAACATTGGATGTGACAACAAGGCTTGAGTAATGAAGAATCTTACGATGTGTGTCAAAGTCATCAAACAACCAATGTTTAATAGTCTTATGTGGGTACCTTCTAAGCCACATTCTAGTAACAACAACTAAGCTTGTAGGGTATTCGATGTTTTCTCCATCTATAACTAGGGCTTCCAATTTATTTTTGGCCTTAGCACAATGACACAAGTAATAGTTCATTCCCTTTTTGTTTTCTTCATCTACAATAACTGCATAAACATGCCCTGCATTGATATGTGTAGAAAATTACTTGAAATTAGTCAACATTACAAATACAATACAAAGTAAGATAACAATATCGAATTTCAAAAACTAAGCAAGTAGATATATTACTTGGTTGAACTAGATCTAATACATGGTCAAAGTCAACTGATGATTCCATCTGTGTTAGTTCTAATGCCATCAGAGGGCAATACATGTGAAGTGGGCTAAGATAACTTGTCAACCATTTTTCAACCCACTCCCCTGACTCACAATCATTCTAGGCTTGCATTGTACATGAAGAACAAAAGCATGCCATCTTACGTGTATCGATACTCCATGAACCTACATTTGAGATAAGGAAAGAGTGTATCTCACTCGATCTTGTTAGTGTACAACAATCCTCATATGGTGCAATGTTAGTATCATCCATCAACCAAAAATATCTATGAACTGAAGACGTACCTTCATTACCTAGACCCATTAAAGCATTACACCACTCGATGATTGATCTTGCATCTGTCAACTGTGCATTGTCTTTATACTTTAACTCTTCTCATTCCAATGCTCTTTTCACACATGCTCCTACACCGTCATGCTCCCCCTTTCCATGTCCATCCTCAAAAAATTTCCACATATTTTGAACATGTGTAGTGAGATGCATCTTGCACAACCACTAGAACATGCGCGCGTTCTTGAACTGTGTTGCACAGTTATCTGACCATATTATATGCCGACCATATGCTATGCCCCTCTGAGCCAAATGATTGTAGAACATCTAGAAGAAACCTTGCACGAACTCTAGAGAATGTGTGTGATCATCACTAATATAAAAGTGATACTCCCTCAATGCCTTCCTTTGGTCCTTTGTACTATCAGTTGCATGAATGAATGCTATGTGCAAAAATATCGAAACCTGTGTGGAGCTGTAATACTGTTATTGCACCTCATGTTGTGGTTGTAGAGTGTAGTTCTCTGTAAATTCAACCACTGATACTATGCTATCACGTGGAAAGGTTTCCTTGCATAGCTTGAATTGTGTGTCCAACCATCAGGCTCTATGGGTATTCCTTCCATACTCATACACTAGATTCTCACGAAACATGGACATAAACTGATACACTGGAATCTTCTCAATAACAAAATCACACCTTTTTGCTTGAGACCCATCTTTTGTAGCGTATGCCATTGTTTTATACTTCTCGAAATCTACTAGTTTATGTTCCACCTCATCTGTGCTTTCCATATGTTGACATACTGGCATTTGTTGCAAGCCACCACAACGCTCGCATGAACCATCCAAGCATGTTGTCTTCTAGAATATTTGGCCATCCTCTATTTGACATAAATTTTTTGATAAGAACTCTCTTGAACATTTTGGTGGGGCTTCTATGCCACAATCCTGCAAAACATCGTTAGTATGCAAATCTAAACATATAGATTGAAAGACATCATAATGGTTAGAAAATTCAATATGTAATCTACAACAAAAAGTAGTGTGTGTGTGTGATTTATCTTGACATAAAAGGTTTAATCATTTCAAAAAATATTTGAGAAATACTAATTTGAGGATAAGCATTTTGAAATTTACGAAAAAATTGGGTTTGAGTCATATCCAAAAAATGATTTGGATGTGGCTCACGGTTCCGACTACCAATTCTCCTTCTTACGACATCCCTTTGATTCAGAGATGGCCTTGTATTATTCTTCCAATAATCTCCAATTAGTGTTCTCAATTCTTCAACAACTTTTTTATCTTTATGTGGTAGTCTTCCCGAGAATGCCCATAATTCATTTGAATCGGTGCCCTCAATTCTTTACCACCTTTGAAAGGATTTTGATAAAGTTTTTCTACTAATTCCCATTTGTTCACTTGTATTTTTAATGAGACAAGATCTCTTTGTTTGATAGCTTACCAAAGTCGATGTAATGACACGTCAGGTGACATTACTATCATTTGTGTGTGAGGTCGTACCCAAAATCTCATAAGCATCCATTAGATTCTTCACAATAGTGATTTCACTTGATGCATTTGATGTTTTCAACCCAAGAGTCTTCATGCTGTTTTTGTACTTTAAACCCCGCATCATTTGAACAAATACTTGACATCTTGCAGTCTCATTTAGCCTTTCAAAGAAGATTTTCCAAATCTTATCAACATATCTTCTACAAGTGCATTCTAGAATCTTACCTTCTATGTGCTGCAAAATATCCTCATCAATATTAATAAAAAACTTTGGCTTTCTACGCAAAATTCTAGGTGGTGTTCTCTTAGGTACATACATCTCAACATTAGCAATTTCATCAATATTTAATTGAGGTGGGCTAGATTATGTACCTTCGATCGAGGGTTGAATAAAATACATACCTTGAAGTTCATGTGGGGATGATGGCATACCTTGTTCATAAAATCTGAGTGATGATGTACTCTCAACTTTAGATGTGGTGGATGGTGTCCAACATACTCACTTGCGATAGATGGTGTCCCTCCATATTCGCTTGTGCTTAATGGTGTCCCTTCGTATTCACTTGCGGTAGAGGGTGTGTCTCCAACTACGATATTTGCATCTCCCCTAGAATGACTCTTTCGCATTCGTGTCCTTTGTGTTGCCAATTTCTTTTCTCTTTTTAACAGTTGAGGTTCCTCTTCAATTGGCTTGTTTTCGTCAATCGTTCCCAATTTATGCTTTTCACGATATTCCCTCATCTATTTTTTCTCTTTCTCTCTTAAGGCTTGGAGCTGATCATCTGTTATTTTTTTCCTTTTAACAGTTCATTTCTTTGGCATGACGAATAATTTTACATGTGCAAAAAGTGCTAAGTCAAGTGAAATTAACTAATAGTGAAGGGTTGTAAAAGTCTATTAAAGAGGGAGACCAACGGTCACCTCTTTCAAATGTTAGTTTTCAAAGTTGAAGTGGTTTGTTTAAAGAGGGAAACATTATAAAAGGCCATGATAAACTTGAATGGAGGATGATCCTTGGATTGGGCGTCAAACCAAATGAGGAAATGTTGAGTTTTCCTTAACAAAATTGAGCTTTTGGTGACTAAAATTGAGTTTCTGAGTTGGGCAGCATTATTTTATGTTATATTGACCATGAGTAGGGTATTTTATGCTTGTTTCAATAGTTGTCAAGTTTTGGAGTGTTTGGCAAGTGCTACTTTCAATAAAACATAGGGTTTCTAAACCTAGGGAGAGGGTTTTATGGTTTGGGTGGTAAATGATTGAATCTCTACAATATAATGCTATAATTTGAAGTTTTGATAGATATAAAGTGCTACCCCAAGGTTTCAAAAGACTTGGAAAAGTTTTGAAGGTGGTCGCTTTGTAAAAGTGGGCTAATTTGGGCCCTTAAAAGTGTAGAGAACCTGATAATTTGTGCAGTTTGGTACAAAAAAAGCATTGGTGATTGTTGGATATGTTGAAAGGCTCTGTAATGGGTAAAATAAAGGTGTATAAATGGTCCTAGGTTTGTAGAACAATAAATTTGCATAATGAAGCTTATTAAGCAAACCATTGCTAATCCTAGTACTTTTAGGCTTAATGAAGGTTTGGTGATTCAAGGGTGGTTATGGGCGTTGAAGGAAGTTGGGACTCCTAATTTGAAAATGTGTAAAAACATCATACAAGCCTAAATAAAGGGTTCAATGAATTTATTTTGAGGTTTGGTGCTCTACATAACACCTAAACTATGGAGTTTCAAGTATTTTTTCTGTGTTTTTAGTTTCTTTTTCCTGTGTACGGCCCAGTATAGGCCTCCCATGATTAGAAATTCATAAATTACTGTGGTGGCAGGTCTTAACTTGTACTTCAATCTATTTTGAGACTCCTTTGGTTGTTTCGATGAAAGAAAAACTCCATTCTTCCTGAGCAGCCTTTACAGACTAGCAAGGTATGAGTTTTACTTTAATTTAAAGATGGAGCCTTTCCTTCTATTGTGGTGACCTGTGATTTGGAGGAAAGGCCTATAATATGTTGTTTTCAAGTTTTCATGTTTCTTTTAATAGTGGTAAGGTGTCTATAGGGCTGGTGATGTTATCATAGGCTGAGAATGTGAGTTTTTGGCATGAAAATGAGGAACCAAAGTGGTGTTTTTGAGATCTAATGAGGCTAAAGGCCTAGTCAAGGTTTATTTTGTTTTTGTAGACCCTGAAAAACTTTTTTGATGCTTTGGTGAGGCTTGGAAGGTCTTGGAGTTGTGAAATATAGAAAACCCTAGATATTTATGAGCAAATAGAGGGTTTTTGTATTGGAAACCTATTTGAGCATGCAAGGTCCTAAAACCTGGAAAATATTTTATTTTGAGACCTAAGTAAAGACTGTTTTTGGATTTGGGGGTTTGCTGAGATGTGAGAAGGTTGTGTGGGGAATTATACCCGATTGAGTGACTTTGATATGCTACAACCTGAACAATGTGAATTTGTTGAAAGAAGAGGTCCTGATGAAATTGTAAATTGTAAATTTGTTTGAAGATTGGAGTTGTGTGTTTGTGTGTTGCAGGCCTCCCCCTACTGCATTAGGAGTATATTCCAATTTTTTAGAGACATGTATGGAAAATTTGGTAGCATAGACAAAGAAATCAACTGGTTTGTATAATTGTTTGACAAAATACCTCAATGAAAGCTTTGGAAGCATACACAAAGAAAGTCAATTGTTAAATTTAACAAAATGCCTCAAAGAGATGTGGTTTAAAAATGTAATAGGAAAGTGTATAGAATTGTGTAATTTAAAATGTCCATTGATAGCCTAAGGTTGTAACATGACAAACAAACAATTTGATCAACATGGAATAAGCAAAACAACAAAAATGAAAGCAAGCCATAATAGAATGAAAGAAAATGTACAAAGACTTCACATACCTAAAAAACCAAAGTTTCAAATGAGGGACTTCTACCCAATTATGCAGCCTTTGCTTCTTCTTTCCTCAAACTCCTCAAAAATTTGACTTTTTCAAAAGCTTGTTCCCCTCCAAACTTCAATTGTATATTAGTTATCATTGTAATTCAAATTTGAATTGATAGTATATGCCTTTCAATGTGAAAACTCTGCTATTTCATGCAAAGGTGATGGAAAGATCATGAAAAATGTGGTGGAATCTAAAGATCATGCATGCACACTTCACTCACTCACCAAAAAGCTACTTTTTGTCAAAGCACATGTAGAACCAGGAGAATATGCAGAATGTGGGCCGACATCACAGGTATATTATGTTTTTATACCATTTTTAG
>VDFB02000002.1:96413040-96445298 GCA_007258455.2 Sequoia sempervirens | reverse complement strand
GTTAAGCCTTTCATCCATTTTTTTTTTGTATGTCTGTTTTTTGCCAAAAAGCAGTGTTTAGTGTTTTTTTTGTTATAAATTAACCATTCATCAAAATTTCAAATAAATTACATTTTAGAGACTAGACTTCATTCTACAAATTTTATTTTATTTTAAAATCTATTACTTTCAAAATTTCTAGGTGGAGCACGGCCAAAATTTTGATTTTTAGGAAGTGCCCACTTAGAAAATTAGTAAAAAATCAAATATTCATAAAAAAATTATTAGAAAAATCATGCATCAACTAGATACTATTAGCTAACTTCTGATTGTAGCGATTTTAAAAATACTACAAAAAGGTTCACCGTGCTAGGGTCGTACAAGAGTTGCTATGTTATGTTTTTCTGACAAAAACAACAACAATTTGTGTACATCCCTCTTTTGAACCCCTTAATCTCAACCATTTTCAAAATAAATTAGTAGTTTGTAAAGTAGAATCGAAGCACTTCAATCCTTATTTTTGTTCCATCTCAAAATTTTGAGTGTAGCTATCCTCAATTTCACATCCAAGGTCAATATTTCCTAATTTCAGAAAAAAGTGGCCATTTAAGCCTCCATTTTGGGAACCATCTTGGTGCACTTACCCAACTCCAGGTACGCCTTGAATTGATTCTATTCCTCAAATTTTGAGAAACAGAGCTCACTTTGAGTCTTCATTATGACTAATAAAGTAGAAATTCTTCATTTCCTTCTGCATTTTCTTTGAAAGAAGAAAACCCCAATCTTTTGTTGTTGTTTTGAAGAAAACATGGCCATTGAGGCTGCGGCCTAAGAATGGAAGAATGGCTCTTTTGGTTTTTTGTTACTTCTCCTGTAGAAGTAAAAAGAAAGAAATAGGCTCTCATATTTGTTATTTTCTTTTAAGAAAACCCATACTAGCCATTTGAAAGGCTCTAAACTTGCAACTTCATGAAGAAACCCACCTGGGTTTTGTTGCCTTTTGTAGAAAAAAACACAATTTCTTTTGGTCATGGCCAAGAGATGAAATGGTTTTTATATACTTCGTTTCTTCTTTTAAAATCCATGATGGCTTCTTCTAAAACACTTTTGCATTTGAAATTCATTAAAAAAATCAGATGGGTTCTCTTAAATTGTAGCAAGATTATTATTCTCTGTGAACATATGAACTTTGTACATTCATTTCTTGTCTTGAATATCTTACAAACTCTCCTCAATATTTTGTGTTTCACAATTTTTTGCTTGAACCCCAAGTGGGGTTTTGTTTATTTGAAGAAATTTGTATTTTTAGTAAAAACCCCAAATGGTTTTTTGTGTTCCTGAAGAGAACAACACAGATTCTGGGTCATGGTTGTAGCTGCAAATTTTCACAAAAACCCAAGTGGGTTTCCTTCAATTTATAGCAAGATTGTATTTTTGCAAAAAACCCCAAGTGGGTTTTGGTGTTTTGAAGAAAATGACTCAAATTTTGTCCACAACTGAACAAGAATGCCTAAACTTTTAAATGTTTTCATTGTTCTTTTCTAGGAAAAGAACCTCCATGCATTATTTGTATTCACTTGCATTATTTTGATTTTACTTATACTAAACTTCCAAACTTGTAAATTTCTAGGTTTTAAAGAAACACGTGGCAGCCAAATGCTTGATATTCATTCTGTAAAAACAATGATGAATGATTGAAAGTCTTCAAGGCCCACATTTTTTTTCTTCTATTGATTGCTTTGTCAATTGTTTCACAAGACAATGCTGCCCTGAAAGGAAGAAATGGTTGAGAATGATTCAATGCCATTGCATGGGTGTAAGTCAAAGGACTATACTTCTTTTCCATTATGTAACTCTTTTTATCATGAAGGCTCTGTTTGTTTTTATTTTTCTGTATTGTTTTTTTGTAGAAACAAACCCACTTGAGGTCCTCATTTGGAAAGAAAAACCATCTTGTATTCTGCATTCTGCATTTTTATATAAACCCCATCATGAATTGAGTCATCTTTTAAGAATGCATTGACATAAGAAATGTGTAGCTCTTTGTACTCTTTTCTGAAACAGAATGACCATTGCGGTGATGTTGAATAGCTAATATGTTCTTCTGACCTTCACAATTAAATAAAAAAATGTTTATCTTGTCATTTATGTTATGTCCATTCCTATTACATTCACTTATGCATGTGCAATCCACCTTTTTTTCATCATCTGTAGATAACTCTTTCTATAACCAAATGTGATTATCATGTTGCTTACTCAAATTATGACCTTCACAATCAAATTTATTCTTTGAAGGACTATAGTCATCTTGAGATATTCAATAGATTACACTCATGCATCCCAAGGGTTTCCCGTGCATTGAAACCTCTGTTCATTTAAAGTAGATGCACATTGCATTGGAAGCCTCCCTCTTTTTTATTGATTTATCAATTAAACGCATATTACATTACTTCCTTTTCATCATGCCCATTAAAAGTTGCACTTGTAAGTTGTGAAACTTGACTGCTTCCCCATTTCCATCAATAAAATTATTATCAACTACATATATCACTTGTGGAGGTAATCCTTGGGTCTGAGCAACTCAAGAAAATGTAGATGAAAGTTGTGGTTGATTATTATGTGACATCAAACAAGGCAGTTGAAAAGATTTACTACTCTTCCTTTCTTCTTCATCTATGATGCAATCTCTTGTGACCATCTCTTGTTTTCATTCAGTAAAGTCAAAAGACATTTTTCTTTGTTGTTGTCCTGTATGACATGATTGGAATGCTTTCAAGCTTATCATATTCATAATCTAGAAAACACTACATGACTTTCACTTATCTCATTTTCTGATATGTTTAACTAAAGTCCTCAAGGAATAATGATGAATGACCTTAGCTTAAGCATGTTTACCCCACCACACACATGAGGGAAGCAAGTCATGGATCCTTTGATTTTTCATTTCACTCTTCTGGCCATGATCTCATAGGAAGATTACAAAAAACAAGTATGCTCTGTCATGAATACCTTCTCATACTAGTATGTGATACTAGTGTCTCATCTCATTCATGCATTAACTTTAGTAGCAGTGCCTCGTGCTTTCATCACCTTTGAGAGATTGCACTGAAATTTGTATTCATAAGTCAAGACTATGAATTTATATATGTTGCCATTACCTTGAGAAAAAGCAATTGAAAACCCCCATGCACCAACTGTTATATAATATATGTGGCTGAAAACATCCCATTTTCCTCCAATAAAGTTATTACTAATTCAACACCATATAGAGCAATTGTACACCCTATAGGCTTCCATTATATAACATTGTCCCATTCACCTTGAGCCTCTATCCAGTGTGATTTGATTGATGCATGTGAGGCTACTCCTTATCGTTTGTTGTCTGCACTTTTCATTGCATTGCTTAGTCACAGTTTATCATTTACTACCAAAGTGAAAACATGGCTCACTTGCTCCCTTAATGGATGTAGTTACTACCCTTGTTGTCATGTAGCATACATTTTTTATTGCCACCCATATACATGAGATCATGATTTTATCCATTGTTGTTGTCCTGTTCATGACATATAGTATGCATTTTTCTTTAGGACTATCCCAACCCTCATGAATTTCATAATGCTTGTTGCCCCACATTTTTTCTACCTGATTTCCACAATAGTTGTTTACCTTTTCAATCATGTGCAACAATTAACACTATCTCCTCACTTTGATTTTAGTTGGCAGACACATGTTACCTATGTCAGTGACCTAAAAGCTCATCATCCTATGTGATGTGTGGTTGTCCAATAGGGTTAAGGTGAGAGGGACCTGCCAATACTTTGGATTGCTCCCTCATTATTTAAGAGATGCATAATTAAACTTGATGCATCATTTGAATCTGATAATGAAAGTTGATCAACTGGTGTGGTTCCATATTAGTTTAATCCATCGATAACATGTATATATTTAGTCAAGTTGCTCAATTTCCTATTTCTCTCAAAACATCAGAGGGAAGCATGTTGAGCTCTACCCTCATGGGAGCCACATTTACCCCACATGTTGCATTTAATTGAATCAGAACAGTACCAAGAATTGTTCTAAATTTTCACATGAAGCAAACAAGTTAGAAAAATAAATGCATATTGTGGATGTGTTTGATGACTTCATTGTTTTCCAGAACATCCAAGGTTTGCATGCTTATTTATTGCACTTAGGGATTGGTTTATAAATGCATAGGTAAGTGTTCATGTAAGGTTTGAGATCCTTCATTTCTTAGAGCATTGCTCTAATGTCATTGTTATTGCTAGATGCAGGAGCTAGTAGCACTACAGAACTAGGAAGGACACAAGCAGCTCGGGGCAACAACAAAATGAGATGACACCTTCAAAACCAGTCATTCTCAAGCAATGATTGGTCTCCACCCTTATATGCACATTCTATTTTTTTACTTATTCATGTATAAACTATTATTTATTTTTATTGAATAAGTAAATTTAGTCCCTTGGTTTGTGAGGGACATGCACACTTCATGATTATCAATAAATATTACATTTGTAGCACATATGGCTTTCTTTTCTCATTTGTTGTCATTGCAACATTGGAATGAAAATGTAATTTCATTCATTTTACATTCTCTTGCATGCATATTGATGACTTGACTTAGAAGACTATGGTTTATCTTTTAAATGTTTAAACAAACAACAAAAAAATAATAAACACTAAATTTGATTTTAGCTAAAGCTAAAAATCAGGTAACATTTTTGGTGACATCTGCTATATGTTTGCCTTCCAAACATGAGACCAGCTGCCTAAGCTTATCCATTGGACACAGGGTCACTCAGAAAGCTAACACCACTTGAAAACAACATTGGAAATTGTTTTAACTCATTAAACCAACAAGAGACACTTTGAAAACCAATGAAAAAGGAACAATGCATAATGAAAAGTACCACCTAATTGTGCAAAAAAACACTTAGGGAAAACTGAAAAACATCTAACTAATGTGCATCAACACTTAGAGGAAACAAAACCTACTCTAATTTGTACAATGCAGTTTTTAGATCATACCTCAAAATAGAGTTTGAGGCATATCCCATTGACTAGGATAGGCAGAGCTTCTCCATCCATTGATGATAGTTGAAAAGAATTGTGCTTTTTGCACTCGGTGATGAAAAATGGGCCACTCCACATGCTATCAAATTTAGTATGCTTTCCAAGCCTTCTCTTTAATTCATCTCATTTGAGAATAACATCCCCCTCTTTGAACACCTTGGGTGTTTCTCTTTTATCAAACACCTTCTTTGTTTAGAGTTGATGCAACTCCATTTTTTTCATGGCTCTATCTTTGGTTTCATCCAGTTCCATGAGCTATGCATATCAGACAACCATTGGATCTTCCTCTTCAAACATTTCAAGCTGGTTCATTATGTCAAGAGCTGGAAGCTCAACTGATAAAGGAAACTGTTGACGGTCCTTTTGGCCCAACAACATGCAAATAGAATACTGCTACTCTGTTTCTCCTAAAAGAGAAAGATGATCACATGGATATCTTAGCTCCCAATGTCTTTATAGTTGGTTCTCAACTATGCTGATGTCCCTCAGTGGTCAATGTAACAGTAATGTTTAAGGGGCCTACTGGTGTGAGCTTCTGGATTGTTCTAAGATCAAGCATGAATTAAAACCTAATCTAACCAGGGGTTTTAAAGAAACAACAAAAGATAGGTTAGGGTTTTGGAACATAAAAGAACAATGATTCATCCAACACTAACCAAACTTGTTAGCTTCAAGGAACTATAAACTAAAACTGAAGAACAAGATTAACTTGTGATTAACACACATAGTTATATTCATTCCCAGTGCTGATTTGATAGCAGATTGCAATTCATCTATTTAAAAAAAACATAAAATAATTTTTTTATTCCTTGAAGACTTCACAAATCAAATGATTAATTCAAGACAAACACTATTCTAAAACACAACATGAAATAGATTTTAATCTAGTTGCTTCTACTGTTGATGAAATAGATAAGACACATTTACAAAGCTGGCACAATCACCAGTGTACAGATAATCTGTGATTCTAGATTGTTTTCATTTACACTAAGGAAAGTGAAAGGTACATTAGTCTATTCTGAATTTGAATCTAAATCCTAACGAAGAAGACAGAAGAAACTCCTATTACAAAGAATCAAGATGCAACTCTATCTCCTTCTGTTAACTGACAAAGAAGTTCTCTATCTACCACTTTTCTAACTGTAGAAGTTCCAACCTTTACAAAGAGGAAAGAATTCCTTATATACATAATGTACCGAAAGAATGTGTTGTCCCCATATTAGGGTTTTCAAAAATATCTCTTGACTACAAAAGAGTCTGCTCTTGGATCTTTTTGAGGAGGGTCCAAGCTGCATTCAATGTGAAGCCCTGCTGTCAATGCTAATGAAAGATTTCTATCCTCAGGAGAAGCCTTTTAGATCCTTTTGGTAGCTGCAATATTAACTCTTCTATCTTCGTGTCCACTTCGAACTCTGTTGGAGTCACCTTGAATTCTAAGAATATCTCCATCAATATTGATCTACCTCTGTGCCAGTAGTCACTACAGCTGTCCCTGTGAGTCACAGATCCTTCCTTCCCTTCGGCTTCCCTTCTTCATGTTCTGGACCTCTCTGTACATTGACCACTTCTGGAAGCACAATCGAGCCTCCCTGTAGATCTTTTCATTTCGCCCGAGTCGATCCATTGCCATCTGTTCTAAGGAGGAGTACATCTGGTCTGCACTCTGTTGGATTTCTTTCCCAGGAACAGTTAGTCGGTCAAAGGGACCAATGAATCACTCTTTGGATTCCTCTAATTGGTCGGGCATATGCCATGCGAGCTTTCAGGCAGTCAAAAGTGGTTTGAACAACATTCCATGTCGGTGAGCCACCATCGGTGTCTCCCTGATGCGATCCCATCCTTCAGTAGTCATCGGGGTAGCATGGGGCAGTCAGTGAGACATTTTGGTGAGTTGTGGGAGTCATATTGAGCTCAAAAGAACATCAGAAATATAGCCACTCGTCGGTAGGACATCACAACGATGATATCCCTCTCTTTGGCTCAGAATCCATTTCACTTTTGGAAAGACTTTTTAGTTGGCACAAGGTCATGGAAAGCTCCCCTCGGTTATACCGATATCTCCTTTTCATTTGTGAACACACCGCTATCAGCAAGACTTTAGCATATCGACAAGACCACATGGCGAAGTCCTCATTCTGTCAATGAGCCCATTTATTTATGTTGGGGAGACATCATCAGGTCGGCAAGACATCTTACCGAACCCGTTCCATTCGTTCAGAGTTTCCCTGAGTTCCTTCAGTTTCCTCGAGCTCGGCCTTTTTCGGTGTGACCTCCTCATGTCGGTGAGACTTCTCGCCGAGAGCATTATCTTTTGGCGATCTCCTATCATTTCAGGAAGACATCGCTCGGTCACCAAGACCTCATAGCGATCCCAGATCACTACGCAGATGTCGCTTTTGTCGTTGTGACCTCACCTCTTCAGCCAGACATTATGCCGAAGGTTTTATCTTTCACTGAATGTAAATACCTTTGGCAAGACCCATGCCAATCGGCCAGGCCTCCTGCTAAAGGAAAAATTATCGCTGACCTTAGACCCTTAGTGGGACCCTTCCCTGTTGGCAAGACTCCTGGTGACTCACTTCCGTGTCGCCAAGGGCTTTAACACTTCGGCCAGACATCACGCCGAAGGTGAACCACTCTCCCCGATGTATGTTTGTCTGCATTAGTCGGTGAGAGACTAGAAATTCACCGAGACTCCTTGGAAAAGAGAAAACCCTTTGCCGATATGTGTTCTCTCTGTCGTCGGGGAGATGTCCTATAGAAATCCCATGTCTTGATGAAAGCCTTAGTCGCTATGACATACTGATTCTCTCACCGAAGACCATCGATAGAATCTCCTTTTGAAGCCTTGTTGGTGAGACATCGCGGGTTCACTGAGACATCACATCGAAGAAAATATTTCTCCCCGATGTGGAATTTTTTACCGCCAGTCAGCAAGACCCGAAGATTTCACCAAGACCATATGCCAAAGAAGATGACTCCCACCAAAGTGTTTGCTCGCTGTGCGGTAGTTGGTGAGACTTTATGAATTCACCAAGACTTCTTGGTGAAGAGAAAACCCTTTGCCGATGTATGGATCCCTCTACCGCCAGTTGGTGAGACACAAAGATCTCACCGAGACTTTTCCCCGAAAGAAAATTCTATGCTGATGGGAAGCTGATAGTCACCGGGACTCTGAATGATGTGTTGCCGATAGGCAACTGCATGTGAACTCTAGTCGCTGTGACATCCCTGAGGTCTTGCCGACAGGCAACAGAGACACATACTTAGAAAAATGCATTATAAGTCAGGGAGACTTTGATGATCTCATGGCAAATCACTTGTAATGTGGAGTATCTGGACTTGATGGAATCTAGAGTGCCATAGGGCAAGATATGGGGAAAATATACTCATGGTGGGACTTTTCTGGAAACTTTGAAAGTATCGACAATATGTAATGTCATCAAAATTGTGCAGTTCTAACACCTGCTTTGGATCCTTAGCAAACAGATCCAAGCCACTAGTCGGTGAGAGGTTAGGAAAGTCTTGCTGACTTTTGCCTTAGCTGATTTTTCATGACCAACTGGATTGAGGAATGCTTTCCAACTGAGCTCCCCCTAAGAAATATCATCATGTGTGTGTTTTGATCCTACAAAACAAAGGCTTCCATTAGCCCCCAATGGATATAAAATATATCAAAACAAACTATCTTGTTGCTTATGATTATTTCATTGAATTTTCAGCAAGAATAAAACCAACTCAAGTAAGACAGAATCAAAATTAAATCAGATAGATCAAAAGTCAAAATTAGGAGGAAAGCAAAAGAATTCCAAAGATCAAAACAGACAACTAAAAAGGACAAAAGACAAAAGAAGAAAGGGGGGACCTATTTTGTTTCAGAACAAAATGGGGTGGTTATGCAAGGCATAACAAATGGCGACTCGGCTGGGAAAATGGTTTAACCATTTTCAAGAAGCTGAAGGATTCAGCTACCCAAAACTTTTGGTTCATGAATATCACAACTCCAGTTGGGTGAGTTTTAACAAGCAAGGTTTAGCTAAAATCTCAAATGTAAGCCAATAGTAACTAGCCTTGAATCTATGTGTGTGTTTGATAGTGTATCATCCTTTCATAAAGTTTTCCCTATCTTTCGAACAACAATGTGCAAGATTTGAGCTACATGAGTTGATTCCTTTTAGCTGTCGTGCAATGATATCCTCGACATTGCTCCACTGCCAGTTAGGCTTCTATAGCCCTGATAGAGATACGTCTAGTTTCCTCACAACATTGCTCTACTACCAAGTCAGGCGTCCATAGCCACGGTAGAGATATTGGAATCACCCATTCATATTGAATTCCCTTTTTTCTTTAGATAATTCTTTTCTTTTCTCTTACTCTTTTTTTTTGTTTTCTCATAGAGTTTCAGATATTTCATTATTTCTTTTTCAATATGTCAGATGCTTAACATCTGATCTGGGTTGAAAACTACCATGGACCTCAAGACAACACTTGGGAATCAGATTTTTCACTCAAATCTTGCAACACCATAGTCCTAGGACAGATACACCCTTACAAGAGGAGATGTTCTTAATGATTTGTGAAATATTTAGAGGAGCTAATGAAGGTTACTTACTTTTCACCTTGTCTTCAAAACTCTCACAACTCTTATTGACAATAAGCATGAAACAAAGAATTCAGGACAAAATCATCCAATCAAAAAACCTAAAAATATTTAAAACACTTCTCTCCTAGTGACCAAAGTATGCTCCAAATAATCAACCACCATTCCAAGATGGAGAGAAATAGATAAACCCCCAAAGAACAAAAACAAAGGAGAAACCAAACAGCAAGACAAAAGGATAGAGGGACCAACAAACAGAAAACTATTTATAGACAAAGAGCAAATTATTTGCACAAAGAGTAGCAGCGGATTATTCACACAGAGACTATTTACAAGAAGAAATTATTTATACAAATGCATCACCCATCAAAATGCCAACTTCATGATTCAAAATAGTGTTTAGGAAATTGTCCATTAACAGGAAATGGGATAGGTTCTCCAGTTAGAGTACTCAATCTGAAAGCGTTTTCTCCTAGGATCTCAACAATCTGGTAAGGACCTAGCCAAAGTTTGTCAAATTTTTGGTGGCTGCCCTTCTTTTCACTAGCTTTATCCCAAAGAAACACAAGGTCTGATATCCTAAAAGCTTTAATTTTAGCTCTTTTTTCAAACCAAAATTTGACAACAGCTTGGTGTCTAGAGAATTGTTGCAATGCGGCATCTCTTTGTTCTTCTAATTTCAACAGAGCAGCTAGTCTGACTTCTATCCTATTGTCACTAGAGTAGAATTTCTGCATGAATTCAAGGATATGTATTTGTAGATGGATAGGAAAGACAGGCTCTTGGCCATAAACTAGCTTGAATGGTGAGGTGTTCAAAGCAGCCTTGATCCTAGTCTTGTCTGCCCATAATGCAAATCTCAGCTGGGTATGCCAGTCTCTAGGGTTATGCTCTAACAGTTTCGTAATTCCCCCTAAGAGGTTCTTATTGGTTGACTCTGCAACTCCATTGCCTTGTGGGTAATAATTTGAAAAATACTTTAAGACAATCTTGTGATCTTATGCCCAGGAAATAAACTCAGTAGAAGAAAAACCAGATCCGTTGTCACATACCAGAATGAAGGGTACCCCAAACCTTGTAGTGATGCACTCGGTGAGGAACTTGATCACTACCTCTGTGGTGCTATTCTTATAGGGTATATCCTTTATCCATCTTGTGCAATAATCAGTAGTAGTCAAGATAAAATTTTGCCCTACAGAAGAATTTGGGTTAATCACCCCAATAAAATCCAGTGCCCACTGGGAAAATGGCCTTACCTTGTAGACGGGCCGCAAAGGCATGGCTGAATGGCGTTCCCTTGGTGCAGATATCTGACAGATGTGACATGTCTTCACATGCTGATGGGCATCTTTGAATATACATGGCCAATAATAACCAGATCAGAGGATCCGGTGTGCCAATGAATCTACAGAACCATGACCTGTGCCATATTTCCCATGAAATTCTGATATCACATGTTTAGCCTCTTGATGATCAAGGCATCTCAGGTATACTTCTTCAAAATTCCTCATGTATAGCAACCCTCCTTGAGCATGTAATGATAACTCTTTAGTCTTAGGGATCTCCTTTGAGTGGCATTCATTTCTCCTGGACATTGATTGTTGAGCATAAAGCAAATGATATCAGCATACCAGGGGTCGTTAAAGAAAGTCTGGGTCGTGTATTGCTGACAGATGATGCTGTCGCCAGTGTTTTCCATGGACTGAGATAAGCCCGTGCCCCTGACTAGCTTCATAGGGTGTATCTCCAAGTCGAATTCCTGCAGGATGGCCATCCATTTGCCCTTCCTTTCTCCCAACTCGCTTTGCATGAGTAGGGACTTTAGAGCCGTGTCAGAAACTACTGCGATGACTTGGCTCTAGAGGATGTAATGCTGAAACTTCTTGATAGCCCAAACCAGCACGAAAGCTTGCTTCTCCAGAGGTGGATATTTGATTTTTGCATTTTTGAATGGAGAGATCATGAATGCAATCAAACTTTCCTCTGCCTCTCTTTTTTGTTGAGTTAAAATAGTCGCGCATGAATGCTCAGAGGCAAAAGAATAGATGTAAAATGGTTTGAGATAGTCAGGGCTGGTGAGCATGAGTGCTTCTGAGATGGATCACTTGACTTGTGAGAACGTGGCCTTTGCTTCCTTAGTCCACTCTATCTTGGCATCTTTCTCCATCATCTCATTGAGTGGCTTCACAATTTCAGCAAAGCCTGTAATGAATTTTCTCACGAAATTGATCTTCCCGAAGAAAGACCTCATTTCTTTCTTGCTTCCTAGTTGGGTGATCTTCAGAATGGATTCGACTTGATCTGGGTTGATTGAAATCCCTCTTTTAGAAATTATGTGTCCCAGCAGTTTCCCTTCAGAAACCCCGAACATGCATTTTTTTGGATTCAATGAGACTCCATATTGGATACACCTCTCAAGGACTTTGGCTAAATCTGTAGCATGATTTAATCGATCCTTGGAGAACACTGTCAGGTCATCGATATAGAAAATGATGCACTTACTGATTATGTCCTTGAAAGCTATATCCATAGCGCGCTGGAAAGTCGCTCCAGCATTTATCGAACCAAATGGCATCCTCCTATACGTGAATGTTCCCCACTTTGTAGTGAAGGCGGTCTTCATCCTGTCTTCACATTCGACCATTACCTGACCAGAGTAACCATCTAGGAATGATATCATTTGAGATCCATTGACAGTCTGTAAGACCTCATCCAGTGAGGGAAGTGGATAGTTATCTTTTTCTGAAGCTCTGTTCAAATTTTTTAAGTCGACACACAGCCTGATCTCCCCGTTCTTCTTATGAACTGGGACTAAGTTAGCCACCTAGGTTGAATGGTGAATAGGGAAGATTATCCTTGCAGAGAGTAGCTTCTGGACTTCCTTAAGGATCAATGGCTCAATCAAAGCATTGACAGGGTGTTATTTTTGTCGAAAGGGTTTAGCTTCGGGCTTCAGGGGAATAGTATGAGTCATTATAGTAGCATCAAATGTCTTTAAGTCTTCATATCCCCAAAAAATTGCAGAAATATCTTTCTTAACTGCCTTCAATATATCTTTCCTGATTGCTTCGGGGCAGGCCTTCCCTATGTAGACATTCCTTTTAGAGCCAGAATCAGCCAGGTTACCTGTCTCATATTCGCCCCCCTTTTCTTCTACTGATATCTTCTCTCGAGCCCTTGGGTCTGAATAAAAAATCCTTTCCAAGGCCACCATTCCCTTGGGAATGTTGTTATTATTTAAGTTAAGAAATCCTTCTGTATCACATTCCTTAGGGTTCTAATCCCCTTGATCTCTGTTGGACTCATCAATAATTTTCCCCTCAAAAACATCTAAGCTTGCCAAGAAAGCCATAATATGTCGATCATCATCAAAGACTTGAAAGTTCGTGATGTTGTCAGGAACTGTAGGGGTGGAAATTAGTTCCACTAAAAATTTCTTGAGCTTGGAGCCTTGCATAGGTTCCAAGGTACTTGCAGCAACAACCAATGAATCAGCTATCTTATTTTCTTCTCTAGGGATTAAGCTAATCCCAAAGGCATCAAATTCTTCGATTAGATTCCATACCCCATTTCCATATGCTACCAGCCTTTTATTGTGACAGGTGTACTGGCTATGTACCTGCTTGATAACAATTTTTGAATCTCCCTTGACCACCAAGGCTATGACCTTCTTCTTATGTGCAAACATCAATCCTTGTGCCAGAGCTTCATATTCTGCCACATTATTGGTACATCCAAATTGCAACCTGTAACATGCAAAGAAAACTTTCCCTCTTGGGTTGGTTAATACAATTCCAACACCACTGCCTGTTTTGGACTTAGATCCATCAAACATGAGGGTCCACAGTTGATCAGGGGTTGGAGTTGATTCTTTTGAAGTTGTTATGGGTGTTTGATCTAGGTGAGTCACAATTGGGGCTGCTTGATCTTTTGCATCAGGTATAGGGAAAGGATGCTCTATAGTTTCTTTAGGTATACTTTTCGATGTTGGCTTAGTTGTATCATCTGACCTATGGCTATCCTTCTGATAGTCACTTGTTTCTTTGGCTAACCCCTTGTTTTTTGGTATATTTGTGGGTGAAGGGGCATCAAACAAACCTTGAGGTTGTTCCTTATCAATATGCTAATTAAGACATGTGATTGAGGCCAGTTCAATTTGGGAAGGAATTTCTTTTGAAAGTATCCTATCCCTGATCAGCATTGTTGCTTCTTCAACATCAAATGAGAAGTGGTCTGTAATGGTCTCAGGGCAACTTGTGCTAGCTTCCTTAGCTTGGGAAACATGATCTAAAATGTCAATGCAGGGTTGGCAAGTTAATTCAGAGTGATTTCGGTAGTGTACCCTTCACCAATTAGGGAGCAGGAGACTTTGCAGATCTACATCTTCTCCCAAGACCAACTAATCTTACTGCAGTTTTCTGACTAATGCCTGCTAATTTTCGTCAATCATAAGATTAGGGGGCTTTTATATGGGCAGTTCTTTAGGATCAAAAATAGAAAAGGTTAAAGCTTCTTCTCTTTTATAAACACCTATCCCAGTTTCAAAATAGGCTACCTCATTGGGGCAATCATATTCCGTGATGATATGCTTGAGGCGGGGCTCACTTTCAATCCTAATGAGTAAGAATTCCTCTCCATGGTAGCCACATATGTGAAAAGTCAAGGGAAAGATACCCCCTAGACTCTTCATCAAATCTCTCCTCAGCAGCATACCACAGGTCTCAGGAATGTCTGCCACTTGAATATCTATGTTGGTTAGGATCCTAGGGTCTGATCCTACTTGCACATGTATGTTTCTTAATTCCCCAACTACGTTAACTTATGTTTTGTCAAGTTGGATGACCTTCTTGTTAGTTTGGTAAGGGTCCAACCCCAATTTCTTACATATAGAATATGGCATGGCATTGCCTGAGGCCCCTGAATCCAACAAACAGTTATGTAGATTCTTCCCACAAATTCTGAAACTCAGGAGAAATGGTGGGGTACCTACCTTATTTCTGTACAAGGCTACATTCATGTTTGCAGCAGGTGCAACCTTGCTTTTTCCTTTCGATTTATCAGTTTGTTCTAAAGTTTTCAACACTATCTCCCTTTGAGCGGGACACCACTTTAAGATGTCAAATAATGACAAAGAAGTTTTATGTCTCTGCATCTCAGAAACAACAATAAATTCTATATTATAACTTGAATTACTTTTGAAAATGGCAAAGGAATTACCCTTACTATGGAAGTCAGGTGGGCCTTTTGCTGGAGGAGGATTATTATCAGCACCTTGATTTGGAGGCACCATTTGATTAGGTGGCACTGATGTAGTGAATGGCCCCTTACTTTGATTTCTCAGGAAGTGTCCTCCCTTTGACTGAAAGGCTTGGGCATCATATGAATCTTCCTCTGGTTCATTCTCCTCTTGCCTTGGGAATGAGGTCTCTTCTTCAAAGAGGTTGTAAGCCATTGCAGTATCCATTGAGTCACCTCCTTTGTTTGAATTCCCCTAGAATGTATGGGAATCTTCATGTGCCATCTTGACAACTTTCTCCATTTGAGGGCAATTTACCTCACAATGGGTCGCAGTATCATGCAACCTGCACCAATTGGTCATGAAGTTGAGGTCAACCACGTTTGCAGTGTGTGTTCTTTCCTCATTTGCTTGATAGTTATGAGAGACTCCCCCATTATTGGGCCATGTATTCCATTTCCTATTGTTGTTTGGCCTTTGGTTATACCCTTTGTTTTGGTTTTGGTACCCTTGATTAGAGGATTTTTGGCCCTGATAACCCCTTTGGTTGTAATTATTATGATTCTGATAGCTACCCTAATTGTTTTGGGAGGGGTTCAATCGAAGCTGAGCCATGTCATTGGTGACTTGGGACAACGTTTTCTTCAAGGTCTCTACCTCATTTGTAAGTTGAACTGTCTTCTCACTCTCCACATTCTTAGCAGCAGGTGGCTGACCACCATGATTTGGTGTTCCAATTTGATTCTGATGATCATGGGAACTTTGAGGAAGCTATGATTGTTGAAAGGGATCAGAAGTTCCAGTAGCAAAGAATGGGACAGGAGGTTGAGTTTGCAATTTAGATATAGGCCCATAGTGGGAAGGAGACATTCCCAGAACAGTACTGAATAAAGGAGTCAGGCTATGCATCTAATATCCTATTGAAGGGAAACCTCCTCCTAGGCCTGCTTGTTGGGAACTGATTTGCTACTGCAGCTTGATAGCTAGATGATAGACTTTGGATAGAGAATCAATATCAGCTGGTTGATAAGTCCTTTACAAGAACAAGCCAAGAAGGGGATCTATAACTCTAAAGTAAGCTTGAATGGCACTATTCTCGGTGACTAGATAGAGATCTTGCAATATCCTATACATTCATTGGAATATGGTATTGAACAGGGGCAAGGATTCACATGGCTCTTTCCCGATGGTGGAAAATTGATGATATAAAAGAGCTGGGTCCACATAACCCTGAACTGATTGATAAAGGAATTTTCCAAATGTGTCCAAGTCAGAATGGAGCCTTGAGGAAGATTAAGGTACCAATTGTATGCCATGCCCCCTAAGGAGTAAGAAAATAGCCTACAGACTACATCATGGTGAGCTATCTGAGCTCTAGTACAAGCATCCTTGAAAGCTTGTATGTGCTCTTCAGCACTCCTTGACTCACCATGAATATACTTAGGGCAGAATTTCTCAGGGTTCTTGGGCATATCGTGAAAACCTCTAGGAATAGTCCCCAATGGAGAGGGATTATTCTGAAAGAATGCCATTGGTAGCGATGGTGGTGGTTGAGCTAGCTATTGTATGGGTTGAACCAGCTATGATGACAACTAAGATGGATTGGATGGTGGATTGATGGGTACCCACTGGGGTATTGGTGAAAAGCCTGGTGGAGTGAGGGGAGCTAATAAGGGTGGTATGATGGTGGCCCCGGTTTTGTGAACCTTGTGTCTGGTTGGGGTCTTGAGTTCTATCAACAGTGATGGATTTTGAGTTGATCCAAGAACTCTGTGGGGCTTCTCTGATGAGAAAGACCGAGTGTTCTCCAGTTTGCTCTTCTAGGCCCTCCTTCTAGTGCCAATTCCTATTGACGGTCCTTTTGGCACAAAAACATGCAAACAAAATACTACTACTCTGTTTCTCCTGAAAGAGAAAGATGATCACATGGATATCTTAGCTCCCAAGGTCTTTATAGTTGGTTCTCAACTGTACTGATGTCCCTCAGTGGTCAATGTAATAGTAATGTTCAAGGGGCCTGCTGGTGTGAGCTTCTGGATTGTCCTAAGATCAAGCATGAATTAAAACCTAATCTAACCAGGGGTTTTAAAGAAACAACAAAAGATAGGTTAGGGTTTTGGAATAGAAAAGAACAATGATTCATCCAACACTAACCAGACTTGTTAGCTTGAAGGAACTATAAACTAAAACTGAAGAACAAGATTAACTTGTGATTAACACACACAGTTGTATTCCTTCCCAGTGTTGATTTGATAGCAGATTGCAATTCATCTATTTAAATAAAACATAAAATAACATTTTTATTCCTTGAAGACTTCACAAATCAAATGATTAATTCAAGACAAACACTATTCTAAAACACAACATGAAATAGATTTTAATCTGGTTGCTTCTGCTGTTGATGAAACAAATAAGCAACATTTACAAAGCTGGCACAATCACCAGTGTACAGATAATCTGTGATTCCAGATTTTTTTCATTTACACTAAGGAAAGTGAAAGGTACATTAGTCTATTATGAATCTGAATCTAAATCCTAACCAAGAAGACAAAAGAAACTCCTATTACAAAGAATCAAGATGCAACTCTATCTCCTTCTGCTAACTGACCAAGAAGTTCTCTATCTACCACTTTTCTAACTGTAGAATTTCCAACCTTTACAAAGAGGCAATAATTCCTTATATATAGAATGTATCGAAAGAATGTGTTGTCCCTGTATTAGGGTTTTCAAAAATATCTTCTAACTGCAAAAGAGTCAGCTCTTAGATCTTTTTGAGGAGGGTCCAAGCTCCATTCAATGTGAAGCCTTGCTGTCCATTCTGATGAAGGATATCTATCATCAAGAGAAGCCTTTTAGATCCTTTTGGTAGCTGCAGCATTAACTCTTCTGTCTTCATGTCCACCTTCGAACTCTGTTGGAGTCACCTTGAATGCTCATAATATCTCCATCAATACTGATCTACCTCCTTTCCAGTAGTCACTACAGTTGTCCCTGTGTCACATATCCTTCCTTCCCTTCGGCTTCCCTTCTTCATGTTCTGGACCTCTTTGTACGTTGACCACTTCTGGAAGCACCATCGGGCCTCCCTGTAGATCTTTGCATTTTGCTCAGAAGGAGTCCATCTAGTCTACATTCTGTTGGCCTTCTTTCCCAGGAACAGTCAATCGGTCAAAGGGACCGATGAATCACTCTTTGGCTTCCTCTGATTGGTCGGGCATATGCCATGCGAGCTTTCAGGTGGTCAAAAGTGGTCTGAACAGCATCGCATGTCGGTGAGACAGCATCGGTGTCTCCCCGATATGATCGCATCCTTCAGTAGTCATTGGGGTAGCATGGGGCAGTCGGTGAGACATTTCAGCAAGTCGTGGGAGTCATATCGAGCTCAAAAGAACATCGGCAAGATAGCCGCTCGTCGATAGGAAATCACAACGATGATATCCCTCTCTCTGGCTCAGAATCTATTTCACTTTCGGCAAGACTTGTTAGTTGGCACAAGGTCATGGCGAGCTCCCCTCGGTTATACTGATATCTCTTTTTCATTTGTGAACCCACCGCTATCGGCAATACTTTAGCATACCAACAAGACCACATGGCGAAGTCCTCATTCTATTGGTGAGCCCATTTCTTTATGTTAGGGAGACATCATCGGGTTGGCAAGACATCTTACCGAACCCATTCCATTCGTTCAGAGTTTCCCCAAGTTCCTTCAGTTTCCCTGAGCTCGGCCTTTTTCGGCGTGACCTCCTCATGTCAGCGAGACTTCTCGCCGAGAGCATTATCTTTTGGCGATCTCCTATCATTTCAGGAAGACATCACTCAGTCGCCAAGACGTCATAGCGATCCTAGATCACTACGCCGATGCCGCTTTTGTCACTGTGACCTCACCTCTTCGGCCAGACATTATGCTAAAGGTTTTATTTTTCTCTGAATGCAACTCCCTTCAGTGAGACCCATGCCAATTGGCCAGACCTCTTGCCGAAGGCAAAATTATCGCTAACCTTAGACCCTTGGTGGGACCCTTCCCTGTCGGCAAGACTCGTGGTGACTCACTTCCGTGTCACCAAGGGCTTTATCACTTTGGCCAAACATCACGCCGAAGGTGAACCACTCACCCCAATGTATGTTTGTCTGCATTAGTCGGTGAGAGAGCAAAAATTTTCTGAGACTCCTTGGCGAAGAGAAAACCCTTTGCCGATATGTGTTCTCTCTGTCATTGGGGAGATGTCCTATAGAAATCCCATGTCTCGGCGAAAGCTTTAGTCGCTATGACATACCTATTCTCTTACCAAAGACCACCGATAGAATCCCCTTTTGAAGCCTTATCGGTGAGACATTGCAGGTTCGATGAGACATCACACTGAAGAAAAGATTTCTCCCTGATGTGGAATGTTTTACCGCTAGTCGGCAAGACCTGAAGATTTCGCCAAGACCATATGCTGAAGAAGATGACTCCCGCCGAAGTGTTTGCTCGTTGTACGGTAGTCGATGAGACTTTATGAATTCACCAAGACTTCTTGGCGAAGAGAAAACCCTTTGTCGATGTATGGATCCCTCTGCCACCGGTCGGTGAGACACGAAGATCTCGCCGAGACCTTTCCCTGAAAGAAAATTCTATGCCGATGGGAAGCTGATAGTCGCCGGGACTCTGAATGATGTGTTGCCGATAGGCAACTGAATGTGAACTCCAGTCGTCATGACATCCTTGAGGTCTTGCCGACAGGCAATAGAGACACATACTTAGCAAAATGCATTATAAGTCGAGGAGACTTTGATGATCTCATGGCGATTCACTTGTAATGTGGAGTATCCGGACTTGATGGAATCTAGAGTGCCACAGGGCCAGCTATGGGGAAAATATGCTCATGGTGGGAATTTTCTAGAAACTTTGCAAGTATGGACAATATGTAATGTCATCAAAATTGTGCAGTTCTAACACCTCCTTTGGATCCTTAGCAAACAGAGCCAAGCCACTAGTCTGTGAGAGGTTAGGAAAGTCTTGCCGACTTCTGCCTTAGCTAATTTTTCATGACCAACTGGATTGAGGAATTCTTTCCAACTGATCTCCCCTTGAGAAATATCATCATGTGTGTGTTTTGATCCTGCAAAACAAAGGATTCCATTAGCCCCCAATGGATATAGAATATATCAAAACAAACTATCCTATTGCTTATGATTATTTCATTGAATTTTCAGCAAGAAGAAAACCAACTCAAGCTGAGATAGAATCAGAATTAAATCAGATAGATCAAAAGTCAAAATTAGGAGGAAAGAAAAAGAATTCCAAAGATCAAAATAGACAACTAAAAAGGAAAAAAGACAAAAGAAGAAAGGGGGGACCTATTTTTTTTCAGAACAAAATGGGGTGGCTATGCAAGGCATAACAAAAACCTTGCCTCTTTACCATATACCAACATATAAGGGGAGTTACCAATGGACTTCTTTGGAGTTATTCTATCTACCCATAAGGCAGATTTTAAGTTTTTATGCCAAGTTCTTTGGTTATCCTCCAAAATCCTCTTGATGATTCTGATCAAGTTCTTATTGGTTGATTCAGCCAAACCATTACCTTGAGGGTAATAATTTGATGAGGTATTCAGATGAATATTGTTCTTTATAGACCAATCACTTACTCTTAACCCAACAAATTCCAAAGCATTATAAAAAATGATTGATTTAGGTACCCCAAATCTGGTTACTAAATCATCATAAAAGTTTAAAACAACACTTTCATTAGCTTCTTTCAAAGCCATTGCTTTAGTCCATTGTGTGAAGTAATCGATATAGTAAGCACCCACTTGTGACCTGCATTTGAAGGTGGGTTAAGGGCACCTATAAAATCAATACCCCATCTCATGAAGGGCTACTCTACTTGAATAGGCTGCAATGATAAAGCTGGAAAACTCTCTTTGCCTACAAAAATGACACTTTTTACACACTTTTTGGCCCAAGCATGGGAATATTTAAACAAGTTTGGCCAATAATAGCCAGCTCTCATTATTTTCAATGTAGTTGTTCTTAGGGAAAAATGACCCCCAACAGTTCCATCATGGAACTCATGAAGTAATTTATCAACTTTATGTTGATCAATGCATCTTAAGAGGACACCATTAAGGTCTTTTATGAAAAGAATGTTACCAATCAACACATAAGGAATAGACTACAATCTGAAATTCCTCCATTTGGATTTATCTAAACCTGGTGGACAGTCACCAGTGTGTAAAAAGTGAGTCATATCTTGCACCCAACCTGCATTTGTTGTTGATGCATCAACCACAAGCTCATTATCAACAACCAAAACTACTTATGTTTTTGCATTTTCTTCATTTTCAGCCTTTGTAGCTAGTTGTTCACACAACCCTTTACCCCTAACAAGCTTTGTTACCTTGATATCAACGTCATAATCCATAACTTTTGTAATCTAGCTAGCCCTCTTTTCATTTAGGTCCCTGCTTAACAAGAATTCCTTCACACTAGGGTGAGCAACCATCAAATGCACTTTGCTATTAGAAATTAGAGGTTTAACTTTCTTCAAGCTTCTGATGGTAGCAACCACATGTTCTCTACAAAATTATACCTCTTTTCATAGTCTTGTAAACGTTGACTAAAGAAAGCAATTGGTTGTTCTAGGCCAACATCATTTTGCTGTACCAACATTGCAAAAATTATATCAATGCTACCAAAAGCATATACAATGAAATCTTTTGAGAAGTTCGGGTTTACCAAAGTAGGAGTTGCTGATAAGGCCTCATTTATGACTTCAAATCTATGCTTGGCCTCTTTGGTCCAACTGAAACTTGCATTCTTTTTCAACATGACAATTAGTGGTTTCAAAAGATTTACAATATTAGGAATAAACCTTCTAATGAAATTAATTCTGCCAAGAAAACTTTGCAGCCCCTTTTTATGGCTAGGTAAAGGCAGATCCAAAATGGCACTTACTCTTTCTGGATCAATGGTGATCCCCTATTTTGACATAATATGTCCTAAAAGCTTTCCTTCATGGACAAAAAAGATACATTTTTTTGGGGTTGAGTGATATACCATACTCCCTACACCTCTCACATACTTGTTTCAAATGTGCAAGGTGTTCATTAGCCTTCTTTGAGAATATTGTTACATCATCAAGGTAAATAAGTACAAGTTTTTGAATCAACCCTTTAAATTCCATGTCCATTGCCCTCTGAAATGTGGCACCAACATTGGACAGGCAAAATGACATTCTCTTATAATCCTTGGTGCTCCATTTTGTGGTGAAGATAGTCTTGTACTAATCTTTCTCTTTGACTAAGACTTGGTTATAAGCTAAATAACCATCAAGTAATGAGAATCTTCTAAACCAACTACAATTTGCAAAATCTACTCCATTTAGGGCAGCGGATAATGATCCTTGAATGAGGCTCTATTGAGGTCTCTAAAATCAACACACAACTTAATTTCACCATTTTTCTTTCTAACTGGGACAAGGTTAGAGACCCATGAGGTATGTTTGATTTGAAAAATGATGTCTCTCTCAATCAGTTCGGTCAACTCGACCATAAGAGGCTCAAGTTTGGGGCTAAAAGGCCTCTATTTCTGCCTAACATGTTTTGAATTTGGCTCAAGCTCTATGGTACATGTTGGGAAATTTGGGGATCAAAACCCTTTAAATCAGAATATTCCCATGCAAATACATCTTGAAAATCTTGACAAAGAGCAATGAAAGCTTTCCTATTTGCATGTGAACAAATTTTACCAAATTTAAGGAGCTTACCTTTGAAAATTTCAAGCTCCTCATAATGTTCTTCTTTGACCTGCATGTTGGTCTTACTCTTTTTCAATTGGTCATTCATGTTGAAAATGGATTCCAAGGTGACTAGACCCTTGGGAAGATTGTTAGACTTCAATTGGATTATCTAATCATCATATTGTTGATTGATCTTCTCTTGGTTGACTATTGCAAATTCATCTTCTTGCAGCATAAAGCTCAAGACCTATTCATCACTCTTGAAGACTTGCCAATGAACATTATTTTCTAGAATAAAAGGTCTGATAACTATTTTAACATATGGCTACAACTTTTCTTTCCTAATTTCACTTGGAATATCAACTTGAGCACCTATTGTAGCCAATCTATCAGCATGCCTATTCTAATCCCTAGGAATAGAAATCAGATTGAAAGCATCAAACTCTTCTATCATATCCCACACCCTGTGTTTGTAGGATTTTAAGACATCATTCTTAGTAAAATGCAAACCTCTCACTTGATTGATGACTAATTCACTATCACCATGCACTTGTAAGTAGCCAATCCCTCTTTTCCGCGCCCATTCCAAGCCTTGAATTAGACCTTCGTATTCAGTAGTATTGCTAGTACAAGAGAAAGCAAATCGAAAAGAAGAGTAATATTTGTCACCTTGTGGGGACACAAGCATTGCACTCCCACCAACACCATTCTTGCTTCAAGACCCATCAAAGAACATCTTCCACACTCCACCTTGCTGATCTAATTATTGTCCCACCACCTTTTCGAGTTTTGGAATCATTGAATCAGGTTCATGCAACACATAGACACCCAAACCAGTCTCTTCAATGTTATCATTTGGGCTGTCAATGATATTTTCTTCTTCCCACTCATTTAAAAGCATATATGGTATGCTTTTTGCTTGCAGTTCTTGAGTAGCAGCAAGTTCATTATCATCAGAAACAACACAATTAGCATTAACAACACTTGAGACATATGGTTCAATGTGATCTTTAGCAAGTAACTCATATTTGATCACTACTTTAGTCCCATATATCATTCTGAATACCATGTGAGACCAATCTGATGACAAATAACCTCCTATCTTGGTAGTGAAGTCTCTTGACAAACATAAAGCAAAATGTGGTGGTAAATCAATGATTGAAATGTCTTGGGAAATGGAGAAGTTGGGGCATGCATATAGGGTAAGGCTTAAACCTTTGATAACACCTACGATGTTAATGGTTGTCCCATCAAGTTGGACAACTCCTTTCTCAAGAGGCTGATATTTCAGTCCTAACTTATCAACAACTTGTTTGGGCATGACAAAACTACTTGCCCCTGAATCCACCATGCAATTGTGAACTAATTTATCTCCTATTATCAAGGACACATAAAATGGGGGTGGTTTGACATCCTTACTTAGCTATTTAATATTGTCTTGAGGTAAATTTGTCAAGACAACCTTGACTTGACCTACTGGCACATTATTTGAAACATTCAAATCAACTAAGGTAGATTGTAACAAGTCCTTTTGACCAGGGATAGATAAGGAATCCCATATTGACATATTCACATTCATCTTTTTCATGGATTAAATAATGTTGAAGGGTGTGACAACATTTACCTTTTGATGGGTCCTTGCAGCAACAGGGTCTGTCTGCAAGTGGGTTGGTTGGGGTTGATTCCCAAGTTGTCCACCACCAATGCCTTGTGAATTTCTTTGCAAAATATGTGTTACTTGAGGATTGGAAGGTCCACAAACTTCCTTGTCTTTATTTGTTTCTTTTCCAATCTCGAAAGCTCTCTTTTTGGTTCAGGTGTTGGCTGCTATTGGAGAGCTATCACCATTTACTCCACAAAACTCCTCTCCTTGCTAATTCAAGAGAGTTGTGTCACTTGTAGGGAGCTCCTACTATTGGGATGATTCACCATTAGACACGTCTTACACACCTGAAACATTTTGAACCATCAATGTTTGATTGATGACACCATTTAAGTAGGTAGTTTGATTATGGTCCTAGTTGCAAGGATAACACCACTCATATTCTGCTGCAAGGTTGTTTTGAACAGGTACCATATCTCTGGCTGCACTGATTAGAACTGGATTGTATGGCTAAAAAGGCCTCATATTCAAAAAATTTCATTCACCTTGAAATTTTCCTTTATATGGCTACTTGTTAGCTTGAAATGGCTGGCCTTAACCTTGATTTTGAGGCTTCCAAGGATTGAAACCTTCAAGCTGCCACTTTTTGAGGGTCACAAGTTCATTTCCAAAAGTCTGAAGCAGGTTCTCAATCTTCTGTTGGATGCTTTTTATCTCTTGTAACTCTTGAGATGGTCCTTGGACAACAATTTATGGGCTAACAACAGCTGGTAAAGGGGCTATTTGAGGTGTTGGAGAAGCTGTAGGAGGTTGAATATCAGGGAAGAAAGGCATAGGAGGCCTAGGGGAAATCCTTGCAACTTGTATTAGGCCATTTTCTACTCTTACAACTATGTCATAAGCTATTGGCAAGGTATTTCCACCCATAGACTATATTAAAACAACAATTTCACTATTTAAGGCTCTCAAAAAATAAAGGAATGCATAATTAGTTGGAGGCCTTGTGGGATCCAGAATTATGTCCCATGTTCTTTGAAAATGAAATTGAAGTATGTCATCCATTCATGAGGAGCCCATTTAATGTGGGTTAGCTGCTCCACCAATGACAAGTTGTCATACTTGTCTTCAAACTATTTGCATAACACCTCTCCTAATTCATGCAATTTTCTGATGGAGTTAACTGCTAAACTCATGAACCATTGGAGTGCTTTACCTTTGAATGATGCTGCTAGCAACCTCAAAGCAATATTCTCTTGAGTTATGTGATGTACCAAACACATATTCAAAATATCTTTAATGTGTTCAACTAGTGTGGTATGATTTTCACCTGAAAAATATGGCACACTTTTAAGAGAAGCCATTGGAATGTCATCATGTTGAGCCAATTGAAAGTTACATATAATCAAACGGGACAAAATTTCCCCTTGTCTGAATCATTTTCATATGTTGCTACAACACTAGTCTGTTGTCAATTTCCACATTCAGAGCCACCAAATATGCTTGTGTGACCTCCTAAAGGCTAAAAAAAATTTGGTTGCATATCAAAACCAACAAACAAATGTATTTTTCTAATTTGAAATGATTAGAAGTGTCCCACCGGGCGTACCAAAACTGTTAGGGATCCAAATCTGCACACTAATGCCAAATTGTGAACGAACTTAGCAGGTTTGGATGTAACATGGGACTACTTTCAGGTTGTGGGTGTCTTATTCAAAATTAGACCTCCAGATTATGCGTTGGCTCCCCCTTTGATGCCACCTAACTATTAATTTCTGAGGTAAAGGGTAAGAATTGCATGAAATAATGAACCTAATATTGAAAACATCTAAGGTGATACACCAAAAAACAACTAGGACCTAACAACATCCTATCACATTCAAATAAATATCATAAAACTTGGTTTACACAACTCATTTTCAAATGCAGTTTACATAAGTAATTTATAAGGAGATCTCTAAACAGGGCTTTTAGAACGAAAAAATAGGTTTCACAACTAACAACACTATTAAATAACACAACTTATAACTTGTTAACATACATTTTTTGCTAAACAGATGCCTAAACATGAGACAAGTTTGCAAGGAAAGATAAATTTTCATAAGACAAATTGATCAATCATTAACATCATACCATGAAACATGAAATGAGAAGATAAAATGCTCTATTTTTATTAATTCAAAGTGCTTACTGTATCACAAGTCCATCTGAGTTACAATACTGCTCCATGATGAAAAATAGCTCCCAAAACAAAGCTATCCCACTGCTGGAAAGAAATAACTCCCCAAAATGCCCAAAATGAATATACTTAAGAGAAAAGATCACACAACTCTCATGCCTGCCCATCTAGAAGGTTCTGGTCAGATGAGGCACAAAAGCCAAAAAGGAACCTTCTAAAAACACTCCAAAAGGCCTCCAAAATGGTGAAAAGTCAAGCCAAGTGCAAGATCACACTAAAGGGGTGATAAAAAAGCCTCCAAAATGGCACACGTTTCTCCAAACTAGTTATATTCCTCACTCACACACTCTCCTCATGTCTGCAAGTCATCATTTTGTCTCCCGGATTTAACTCATGCAATAGGTGTGTTTTTTAAAACACAAGACTCCAAAAAGTGATTAAAGATAATAACTTGATTAGGTGATTCATAATACACCACTTAATTAAGTTATTTTACATTTCAAAGAAAAAAATAAGAGGGCCCACCATCAATATTAGATTACATTATATTTGCATGTGAATAATATCAAAGTGATTAGCAAATCACTTAAATGATATTTTTATACTTTGAAACAAAATGCAAAAATATAAAGAAATGTCAAAATGCTTTTAAAAGAATTAAACAAGATAAAAAATCCTCCAAGACACTTGATCATTTTTACTCACTTCATTATGCACTCCAAGGCTACATGTTTGGTCAACATCTTCTGATTTTCAAAGGCAAAATAAAAGGCTCAAATTGGGTCTATATGGCATAAAAGGCTTCCACACTCCTTGGAAGGCACAATTGATAATCTTCAAGGCACCATAAAATTCATGATCAAAGGTCAAAGGCAAATTATCTGTGACTTGGCACACTTTATATGTTTCATGTTTGAAACACTTAGCAAATTTGAAATAAGGTATCAAGACTTAAGGCATAAAATGCCTAAGTCATGAACTTATGACTCGGCCCCCACTTTGCATTAACATAGGTTTCATTTTTTTAAAAACATGGGACAAAATTCCCATTGGCATCAAAATAGGGTCAAACCCTAAGTAACAAAATATGAAGAATGTGAAAAAAACATCATTTGGCCATCGAGCATTTTGGCAGAGACATGTTGCCGCTAGGGTTTCAATTGCACAGACAAAATATGGAGATTTTGACTAGTTTTTGTGGTGATTTCTTGAGGAAAACAGTGGAAAATGAGGTAAATGCCCTTTTTTTGCATCAAAACTTGGTTTTTCATATCATTTTAAGGTCATTTCATTGATTTTGGTTGTGGCCTATAGCATTCTCTAATGATTTTCATTTCATTTTTGCTCTCTTTTGTTGTTCTCCACTTTTAATAGCCACCATGATAAGCTTGAAAGAAGCTTTTGGTAAAAGAAAAGAATCCTGAAAGTTGCCAAAAATATGAGCAACAACTCCAGGTATTCCTTGAATTGATTATATTCCTTAGATTTTGAGAAACAGAGCTCACTTCGAGTCTCCATTATGACTAATAAAGCATAAATTCTTCATTTCCTTTTGCATTTTCCTTGAAAGAAGAAAACCCCAATATTTTGAAGAAAACATGGCCATTGAGGCTGTAACCTAAGAATGGAAGAATGGCTCTCCTGTAGAAGTAAAATGAAAGAAATAGGCTCTCATATTTATTATTTGCTTTTAAGAAAACCCATACTAGCCTTTTGAAAGGCTCTAAACTTGCAACTTCACCAAGAAATCCAGTTGGGTTTTGTTGCCTTTTGCAGAAAAACACAATTTCTTCTGGTTGTGGAAAGATTGTAGCAAGATTGTGATTCTCTATGAACATATGAAATGTGTTTTGTACATTCATTTCTTGTTTTGAGTATCTTACAAACTCTCAATATTTTGAATTTTGAAATTTTTTGCTCAAACCCCAAGTGGGTTTTTGTTCATTTGAAGAAATTTGTATTTTTAGTAAAAACCCCAAATGGTTTTTTGTGTTCCTGAAGAGAACAACACAGATTCTAGGTCATGGCTATAGCTGCAATTTTTTGCAAAAACCCAAGTGGGTTTCCTTCAATTTGTAGCAAGATTGTATTTTTGAAAAAAACCCCAAGTGGGTTTTGGTGTTTTGAAGAAAATGACTCAAATTTTGTCCATAGGTGAACAAAAATGCCTGAGCTTTTAAATGTTTTTGTTGTTATTTTCTAGGAAAAGAACCTCCATGCATTCTTTGTATTCGCTTGCATTATTATGATTTTACTTATACTGAACCTCCAAACTTATAAATTTCTAGGTTTTAAAGAAACCCATGGCAGCCAAATGCTTGATATTCATTCTATAAAAACATAGATGCATGATTGAAATTCTTCAAGGCCCCCATTTTTTTTTCTATTGATTCCTCTGTCAATTGTTTCGTGCAAGACAATGTTTCCCTGAAAGGAAGAAATGGTTGAGAATGATTCAATGCCATTGCATGGGTATAAGTCAAAGGACTATACTTCTTTTCCATTATGTAACTCTTGTTATCATGAAGGCTATGTTTGTTTTTATTTTTCTGTATTCTTTTTCTACAGAAATAGATCCAGCTGAGGTCCTAATTTGGAAAGAAAAACCATCTTGCATTTTGCATTTTGCATTTTTTGATAAACCCCATCATGAATTGAGTCATCTTTTAAGAATGCACTGACATAAGAAATGTGTAGCTCTTTGTACTCTTTTCTGAAATAGAATGACCATTGCAGTGATGTTGAATAGCTGATATGTTCTTCTGACCTTCACAATTGCATCAAAAAATGTTTATTTTGTCATTTCTATTTCCTATTACATTCAGTTATGCATGTGCAATCCACCTTTTGTTCATCAACTGTAGATATTTCTTTCTGTAACCGAATGTGATTATCATGTTGCTTACTCGAATTCTAACCTTCACAATCACATTTTTCCTTTGAAGGACTATAGTCATCTTGAGATATTCAATAGATTATGCTCATGCATCCCAAGGGTTTCCCATGCATTGAAACCTCTGTTCATTTAAAGTAGATGCACATTGCATTGGAAGCCTCCCTGTTTTGTATTGATTTATCAATTAAAAGCATATTACATTACTTCCTTTTCATCATTCCCATTAAAAGTTACACTTGTAAGTTGTGAAACTTGACTGCTTCCCCATTTCCATTAATAAAGTTATTATCAATTGCATATATCACTTGTGGACGTAATCCTTGGGTTTGAGCAACTCAAGAAAATGTAGATGAAAGTTGTGGTTGATTATTATGTGACATCGAACAAGGCAGTTGGAAAGCTTTACTACTCAAGTTCTTTCTTCTTCATTTGTGATGCAATCTCTTGTGACCATCTCTTGTTTTCCTTCAGTAAAGTCAAAAGACATTTGTCTTTGTTGTTGTCCTGTATGACATGATTGGAATGCTTTCAAGCTTATCATATTTGTAATCTAGAAAGCACTACATGACTTTCACTTATCTCATTTTCTGATATTCTTAACTAAAGTCCTCAAGGAATAATGATGAATGACCTTAGCTTAAGCATTTTTACCCCACCACACACATGAGGGAAGTAAATCATGGATCCTTTGATTTTTCATTTCACTCTTCTGGCCATGATCTCACAGAAATTTTACAGAAAACAAGTAGCCATGTTCATTTGTCATGAAAAAAAGTATGCTCTGTCATGAATACCTTCTCATACTAGCATGTGATACTAGTTTCTCATCTCATTCATGCATTAAATTTAGTAGCAAAGCCTCATGCTTTCATCACCTCTGAGAGATTGCACTGAAATTTGTATTCATAATTCAAGACTATGAATTTATATATGTTGCCATTACCCTGAGAAAAAGCAACTGAAAACCCCCATGCACCAATTGTTATATAATATATGTGGCTGAAAACATCCCATTTTCCTAAAATAAAATTATTATTAATTCAACATCATATAGAACACTTGTACACCCTACATGCTTCCATTATATAACATTGTCCTTTTCACCTTGAGCCTCTGTCCAGTGTGATTTGATTGATGCATGTGAGGCTACTCCTTGTTGTTTGTTGTCTGCACTTTTCATTGCATTGCATAGTCACAGTTTATCATTTACTACCAAAGTGAAAACATGGCTCACTTGCTCCCTTAATGGATGTAGTGACTACCCTTGCTGTCATGTAGCATACATTTTTTATTGCCACCCATATACATGAGATCATGATTTTATCCATTGTTGTTGTCCTGTTCATGACATATAGTATGCATTTTTCTTTAGGACTATCCCAACCCTCATGAATTTCACAATGCTTGTTGCCCCACATGTTTTCTACCTGATTTCTGCAACAATTGTTTACCTTTTCAATCATGTGCAACACTTAACACTATCTCCTCACTTTGATTTTAGTTGGCAGAAACATGTTACCTATGTCAGTGACCTAAAAGCTCACCGTCCTATGTGATGTGTGGTTGTCCAATAGGGTTAAGGTGAGAGGGACCTGCCAATACTTTGGATTGCTCCCTCAATATTTAAGAGATGCATAATTGAACTTGATGCATCTTTTGAATCTGATAATGAAATTTGATCAACTGGTGTGATTCCATATTGATTTAATGCATCGATAACATGCATATCTTTTCTCAAGTTGCTCAATTTCCTATTTCTCTCAAAACATTAGAGGGCAACATGTTGAGCTCTACCCTCATGGGAGCCACATTTACCCCACATGTTGCATTTAACTAAATCAGAAAAGTAACAAGACTTGTCCTAAATCTTCACATGAAGCAAACAAATTAGAAAAATAAATGCATATTATGGATGTGTTTGATGACTTCATTGTTTTCTAGGACATCTAAGGTTTGCATGCTTATTTAATGCACTTAGGGATCAATTTATACATGCATAGGTGAGTGTTCATGTAAGGTTTGAGATCCTTCATTGCTCTAACGTCATTGTTATCACCAGATGTAGGAGCTAGGAGCACTATGGAGCTAGGAAGGGCACAAGCAGCTCGGGGTAGCAACAGAACAAGATGACACCTTCAAAACCAATCATTCTCAGGAAATGACTGGTCTCCACCCTTATATGCACATTCTATTTTTTTACGTATTCATGTATAAACGACTCTTTATTTTCATTGAATAACTAAACTTAGTCCCTTGGCTTGTGAGGGACATTTACACTTCATGATTATCGATAAAGATTACATTTGTAGCACACATGGTTTTCTTTTCTCATTTGTTGTCATTTTGGATGAAAATGTAATCTGTTTCATTTGACAATCTCTTTCATGCTTATTGATGACTTGACTTAGCATACTATGGTTTATCTTTCAAATGTTTAAAAAAAAACACAAAAAGAATAAACACTAAACTTGATTTCAGTTGAAGCTAAAATTCAGGTAACAACCATATAAAAGAATGGTTGATGACTTCAAAAAGTACTTTGTGGAGATCAAATTTGAGCAGATTCCAAGAGGCGACAACAAAACTGTTGATGCTATGGAAACCATTAGTTCTCTCTTGCAAATACCTGAAAAATGAGCCCATTATGAGTTCATGGTGGTACAACCATTTAACCCCACCTATGATAACCCCGAATCCCAAGTCATATACCATCTAGTCAAGGCTGATGCTTCTACCTATGAGAAAATCTACACCTATCTAAAAGACAATACCCTTCCACCCGATTTATCCCGAAACCAAAACAAAACTTTATTCAACAAGTAGCTTGACATACCTTGATAGCTGATGTATGGGTATGTGTGGGATCATCATGGAAAAATAGGCCCTTAAGTGGCAAAAAATTCAGAAAAAATAGAGTTAGGCAACTTGACATAAAAATTTGAATAAGTTATCTA